>CM061065.1:230350226-230396467 GCA_030762895.1 Sophora flavescens
AGTTATACCAGCTCTGTATGTGATATCGGGGTTGGGATATGTTTATTTCTTTGCTATGTTAAATTGTTTTAAACTCATTTTATTTTCCGAGATTTTGAGAACTAGTTCATGTGGACTTTTCTACCCATGGACGGACGCTTTATTTTATCCAGTATGTTATGACTAAATTTTATTAATTGCCTATCTTAAAGCGCTTATAACATGCGGGGTAGAAGGGTGTCACATCTTATATAAGCCAAAGTAATTTCACTATTTATTTATATAATGTAAAGTAACAAGAACAAAGTATTAAGGTTGCTATACTTCAACTACGTTTGATCAAATAATAAGAATCACTCAATCACATAATTACTTAATGCTTATTACTGAAATAATAACTATGACACCAAGGCTTGTAAAAGCTCAATGTCTTTCAGTAGAGTGGACACCAGCTGCGGGTGTACCCAGCACGCCGGTCAAGACGCCGCGGAAGGAGGGTTGCAGGGGATGCCAGGGACGCCGATGACGTAAGGGATACAGACGCTAGGAACAACGCTAGGGAGGCAACCCGTGCCGGGAAGGCCATTGGGGTTACTATTTAGATTATCACCATCATTGCTAAGGAGAACCCTTGCTAAAACCTTTGGGGAGACGAGAACGACCATGGCCAATAGGCTTAGGATGAAAAGGGATTTCATGGAAACCATATTTCTATGGTCTTAAACTAGAATCAGGATCAAATAAGATTTTGCTGGTGAATGATGTGAAAGTAAGTAGGGAATATGGAGAGTGTACTCTATATATAAGTGTACAAATAATTGGTTTAATGATTTTTTTTAAATGCATAAGATTTAATGATTGAATTAATGACTCGTAAATTTTTTATTTTAAATTAATAAATATAGTCAAATACACCGGAGACATTTAATTAGTCATTAGTCAAAATATTTCTTTTCATCAAAGTTAAGTTTTTTATTTCTTTTTTCTTATTGAAATACTTTTTTATTATTCTTTTTCATTAAATTTGATATCTTAAACACTTACTACATAATATTACGTACCAAAATTATTTTTAAAATTATGTAAACTCCATTCATATTATTTTTCCAAAAGAAAAAAATTGACAAGTACAGTATATTACGAGTAAGTGAGTTAATGAATGGCACTATGATTTTGATAAATTAATTAAAAGTACAAATAATTAGTTTTTTAACATGCGTATAAGATTTAATAATTGAGTCAATGACTCATATTGATAATTTTAAATCTTTATATATAAAATAGTATTCGATGGAGTATTTTTTTCCTCCAAAAAATAGTCACCTTAGTCATTACATTTAATAATTTAATTTACTATATTTTTTAATAAAAAATTTAATGCCTCATCTTAAATCGTATCTGTCAGTTTCTCAATGCTTTTTCAAATTTCAAATTAATGTATTAATTGGAGATTATTGAAATAAGTAAACATTTATTTGGCTTTTGTTGTTACGATGAGTTAATAAATGTAGAAAAATTATACATAAAATATGAATATGAATATTATTTTTTTTTGAGTAAACGAGGCTAAACGCCCAACAGCAACCAAAACAAACTAGGATACTCTATCAAAGAGAGTACCAGAGAAATCTGAAAGTAAAGGGATAGAAAGGAACGGGGGCACCTGGTCAACAGTTTGACAACCCCAATTCATCAAATGGCCATGCTTTACTAGAGCATCCGCACAAGCATTAGCCTCTATAAAGGTGTGGCTCCATTTTACCTGGGCAAAATTGCTCATCAACATCCGAATATCAAGGACAACAGGCCCACACGGGTGACAACGCCGACAACCCTTCTCAATAAAACCCAAAGAACTTTTGGAATCAGCTTCCACATGGATCTTCTGAATCCCCCGATCAAAAGCTAACTTGAGGCTGAACCAAATCCCATACAACTCTGCATGCATAATAGAACAGCTACCAAAGTTGTAAAGAGGTTTAGAATAATGATTTTCCTTCAATTGATTATAACCACAGCAATCAATATATAGCTGGAACAGATACAAGAAGATAGGAATCTTAAGCTAATTGAACGGATCATATCAGGAGCTGATTCTACCTATATTTGAATTTAAATACAACATAAAAATGGGATTGTTACAACAGAAAAATACAAGAGCTGTTATAACAGGAAGTTCAAACTAAGATCATGTATTATCCAAAACGCCCCCTCAAGATAAAGTTACCATCTGTAACTTTTATCTTGGCTCAGTAAATCCACGAAACCTTGCAAGGTTGGCGGTGGTTTTGTCGGAATATCGACAAGTTGGTCCTTGGTTGAGACATGAGAAACTTGAAGCTTGCCCGCCTGAACTTGTTCTCTAACAAAATGATGATCAAGAGTAATGTGCTTCATTCGTGAGTGTAGTACCGGATTGGTACATAAGTAAGTTGCACCAACATTGTCACAGAATGCGAGGAGAATAAGGTAATGGAACCTGAAGTTCTGTAAGAAGATTTATTAACCACATGACCTCAGCTGTTGCAGTAGCAACCGCCCTGTATTCTGCCTCGGTGGAGGATCTTGCCACTGTCCTTTGTTTCCTTGAGAGCCATGATATGGGGTTGCCTCCAAGAAAGATGATATAGGCAGATGTGGAAGTTCTATCATCAGAGTTGCCACCCCAGTCTGCATCTGTATAAGCCAACAGATTGAGCGTGGAAGAATGATGAAGCATGACACCAAAGTTAATGGTATGTTTTAAGTAGCGAAGTAGGCGCTTGAGATGTTGAAGATGGAAAGTAGTTGGCTTATGCATAAATTGAGAAAGCTTATTGATAGTGAAGGAAAGATCAGGGCGTGTGAGGTTGAGATATTGAAGAGCACCAATTATTTGACGATATGTGGTGGAGTTGGTGGAAGCAGAACCATCATGAAGCTGAAGTGTAGCTGTGGTGGAGAGAGGTGTGGGTGCTGGTTTCGCCCCCTCCATTTCAAATCTCTCAAGTATCTCACGCACAAACTTGTGTTGTGACAAGAAAAGACCAGAGGCAGTAGGGATCAGTTCAACACCAAGAAAGTAGTGTAGAGTACCCATGTTTTTGAGAGCAAACCTTTGAGATAGAGCTTCAATGAAAGCATGAAGAAAATCATTGTTGTTTCCTGTGAGCAAGAGGTCATCCACATAGACTAAAAAATAAACTTTGACAGTGACATTAGAAAAAATGAATAATGATGGATCACTCTTGCTTGTGGTGAAGCCATAGGAGGTGATGAAGCTCTTTAATGCATCATGCCAGGCTCTGGGAGCTTGACGAAGACCATAGATGGCCTTGTGCAGTTTGCAAACATAATCAGGATGATGAGTATCTTTGAGACCTGGAGGTTGAGCCATAAATATCTGTTCTGAAAGTGTCCCTTGTAAGAAAGCATTATTAACATCCAGTTGATGCATCTACCAATGATTGTGCAAGGCCAATGTAAGTATGACTTTAATTGTTTGAGGGCGTACAATAGGAGAAAATGTTTCTTTGAAATCAACTCCAGGACATTGAGTAAATCCCTTGGCCACAAGACGAGCCTTGTAACGATCTATGGAGGTTTAGAATAATGATTTTCCTTCAATTGATTATAACCACAGCTATCAATATATAGCTGGAACAGTTACAAGAAAATAGGAATCTTAAGAACGGATCATATCAGGAGCTGATTCTACCTATATTTGAATTTAAATACAGCATAAAAAATGGGATTGTTACAACAAAAAAATACAAGAGCTGTTACAACAGGAAGTTCAAACTAAGATCATGTATTATTCAATAAGTTGCACATAAAACCCACAAAACTTTTAGAAGCATCCCGAATATGACCACCACAAGCTGCACTCCCCACTTCATGCAACACTGACCCATCAGAGTTAAGCTTGTACCACTCCATCATGGGGGGAGACCAAGACACGCGAGTAATAGTCACCCCGAGAGAAGAATTACCAGAGAGCTCGTCCTTGTTAAACACATTGTAACACTCTTTCGATCTAGCCTGGACCATCATGAAGAGATCACTATTATCTATTACTGAGGCATTAAAAATATTTACAGTCATACCAAAATAAGGAACAGCCACACCAAAGGTAATGCTCCAGTTCAAAGTGTCTCTCCCCAGGTTTCTAGACAAGTTGTTCATCAACCAATCATCAAGGTCCCAGCTAAAAAACAATCCCCCGGAACTTTGGATGGATAAGTCTAAACCAAACTCTTGCCACTCTCTAACAATCTCTGAGGCCATAAAGGATTGTCTTGGCTCCTCTCCCACAAATCCGCAAGTGTTGTCATGAGTCAGATGACGATATCTTCTAGTTTCATTAGTTAGAAGAGCTTTCCGAGCAACCAGCCACAAGAAGGCACACACCCTTTTGAGAACCATCCCACTTCCAAATATACTTATAAATAGATCCCTGCCCTGAAACTCTAACACCAGAAATAGACTCATACACAAACTTCTAGGTAAAGGAACCATCATGCGATGGAAACCAAGCAACAGCATCCTCGAAGGAAGGATCCATGGGAATGTGCATGGCCATTATCTTATCCACGAGGCTTGTAGGCAAAACTGCATTCAGCTTATGAGAGTCCCACTGTCTAGAAGGAAGAATGAAATCACTAACTCTTTGATCCAAATCCGAGACCATGATGGGGGCAATAGCATGGTCTCCAATACTTCCCTCACCACGAACCCACTTATCTGTCTAGAAACGGATCAAGTCACCCACTGCCAAGCCTCCAACAAATATTGTTTTCAACATTAAACCAGTTTTTGAAGGAACTAGTGGAGAGGATAAGGAGAGAATGGAGAGGCTAACAAACTCAAATGATTCGTATTGCTTAGCTTGGTTTTCAAATGCTCAAGTACAAGCCTTTTTATAGATGCTAGGGATGACTCTAGATCCATCTAATACAATGAACATATTTAATGCACTTAATTAAGCACATGTATCATGCTACTTTGAAACTACAAGTTTTTGAATCTTCAAGTCCTAGAAACTTCAAGTACATGAATTATCTAGATACATGCATACTAAGTAATAAATCAAGTTTATATTTCCAACACCCCCCTTAAACTTGAGTCTTCTTGGTGACTCCAATCCATGCACGCATCCTTGCAAAGTCTTCAGACTTCAATCCTTTGGTGAAGATATCGGCTACTTGATCACCACTTTTCACATAGGAGAGCTTGACCTCTTTGTTCTCGACGCACTCCCTTATGAAATGAAACTTTGTATCGATGTGTTTACTTCGATCATGGAACATATGATTCTTCCCTAGTGCTATAGCAGATTTGTTGTCCATCAAAATAGCAGTTGCTTCATCTTGAGACACATGTAGCATTCTCAACAACCTTCTTAGCCAAATTGCGTGACAAACACAAGAAGCAGCTGCAACATATTCAGCTTCACATGTAGAAAGAGTCACAATATGTTGCTTCTTTGAACTCCAAGTGAAGGCAGTGTTACCCATGAAAAATATAAAACCACCGGTGCTTTTTCTATCATCAATGTCACCTCCCCAATCACTGTCACTATAGCCAACAAGCTTGAAATTAGAAGAGGGTGAATAATATAGGTCATAGTCAATAGTTCCTTTGATATATCGAAGGATCCTCTTAGCCATTGTCATGTGAGTTGTAGTCGGTGATTCTATGAAACGGCTAACAACTCCTACTCCAAATAGGATATCGGGCCTTGTACAAGTCAAATATCTTAAGCTGCCAACAAGACTCTTGTAAAGAGTTGGATCCACTTTTTAACTTTCATCATACTTTGACAATTTAGTTGCACAATTGATTGGGGTGTTCACAGGCTTGCAATTTGTCATCTTGAATTTATCAAGGACCTTTTTGGCATAAGCCTCTTGAGAAATAAAAATTCCATCTTCATCTTGCTTCACTTCAATGCCAAGGTAGTAGGACATGAGTCCTATGTCGGTCATCTCAAATTCTCTAGTCATCACCTTCTTGAACTCATCAAACATCTTCGAATTGTTGCCCGTGTAGATTAAGTCGTCAACGTATAAGCAAACAAGAAGAATACTTCCATCTTCGCCTTCTTTGACATAAAGAGCATGTTCTTGTGGGCATTTGATGAATCCATGGCTTTGGAAATACTTATCAATACGGCTATACCAAGCTCTTGGAGCTTGTTTCAAGCTATACAAAGCCTTCTTTAACTTCAACACTTTATCTTCGTGTCCTTTCACTTCATACCCGATCGGTTGTTGGACATACACCTCCTCCTCAAAATAGCCATTTAAGAAGGCAGACTTGACATCCATTTGATAAATCTTCCACTTCTTTTGTGCGGCCAAGGAAATTATTAACCTAATTGTCTCCAATCGAGCTACGGGAGCAAATACTTCATCATAATCAACTCCATATTGTTGACTATAGCCTTTAGCCACGAGCCTTTCCTTGTATCTCTCTACTTCTCCTTGAGCATTTCTTTTGACTTTATATATCCATTTCACACCAATCACCTTTTTCCTATATGGAAGAGTAGCAAGCTCCCATGTGTCATTCTTTTGAATTGCTTGAATCTCTTCATCCATCGCACGTCTCCATTTATCTTCTTGTATTGCTTCTTCAAAGTGTAGTGGCTCAGAATCGGCAAAGAGACAAAACAGTGTTGTATTTTCTACCATTTCTGTGGACTCATAAAGATCTCTTAGGCTCCTTGTTCCTCTAGGACCCTCGGGCGAGCTTTGTGGAGAAAATTTATTTCTTCTAATATTTGGTGAGTGTGGAGGAGAACCAATAACTCCGTGCTCTTCATGATTGGACTTTTCGAGTGTAGGAAGCGAAGCACAATCTTCATATTGAGAAGTATCCCACTTCCACAAGTTTTCTTCATCAAAGTCAACATCTCTACTAATCACAATCTTCCCATTAGTAGGATTAAATAGCTTGTAGCCCTTCGAGTTTGAGCTATAGCTGATAAAAACTAACTTCTCGCTTTTATCATCAAGCTTGGTTCTTGTCTCCTTGGGAACATGCACATAAGCAATACTTCCAAAAACTCGCAAATGAGAGACATTGGGCTTCTTACCACTCCAAGCTTCTTGAGGAGTCATTCCACGAACACTTCTAGTGGGGGATAAGTTGGACAAATACACCGCGCAAGCTACGACTTCGGCCCAAAACTCCTTCAGCATGTTCTTGCTCTTTAGCATGCTTCTTGCCATGTTGAGGATTGATCTATTTTTGCGTTCCACGACTCCATTTTGTTGCGGAGAATAAGGAATCGTGAGAAGACGTCGAATGCCCTTAGCCTCACAAAACTTGCCAAACTCCTTGGAAGTGAATTCTCCTCCTCTATCGGTTCTTAGTGCTTTGATAGTAAATCCACTCTCATTTTCAATTTGAGCTTTGAACTTTTGAAATGCTCTAGATGCTTCATCCTTCCTCTTCAAAAAATAAACCCACGTCTTGCGGGAAAAATCATCAATAAAAAGTAAGAAGTAATTGGATTTCCCATATGAGGATGGCTTGATTGGGCCACAAATGTCGACATGAACAAGTTGAAGTGGCTCGATGGTTCTTGAAGTGGACTCCTTTGGAAAGGGCTTTCTTACTTGTTTTCCCAATAGACAACCTTCACATAATTGATTGGGTTGAGAGATGTGAGGCAACCCATTCACCATGTTCTCCTTTGACAATAAATCTAATCCTCCAAAATTTAGATGACCAAATCTCATATGCCAAAGTCAAGAGGAATCTTTGACACATGTCTTCAAGCATCTTGGATGATCAACTTTGACATTGAGCAAGAACATTCTATTATTTGACATAGGAACTGATGAGCCTCTGTTTGACTGGTTTTATAACTAGTAAAGACCTGGGCTTTGTGCTAATTTTATATCATTTTTACCCAAATTAGACTTGATTGTCCTTAAGTAGTATTTTGAGTCTGTAAAGTGTTTTTATGTTAATTTAGTTGTTTTAGTATTAAATAAAACACTTATTCTATTTTCTGTTTTCAGGTAAATAAAATAAAATAAATCTGGAGCCACTCGCCCCGCGAAGGATATCTCGCCCCGCGAGTCACGCAAGCCTGAAAAGTCAGAGACGATCACGGTTTACCCGTGTTGAAGATCACGGCCGTGGCAGTTTTGAAGTTGAAGCGTTCGCCTCGCGAGCATCCATTCGCCTCGCGAGTTTGGAAGTCAGAATATAATTGCTGTCACTGGAACCTGAACTGGTCATGAAGATTGGGCCATAACTTGGGCTGTAGATGTCGGTTTGAATTGAAACCGGTGGCAAATGAATGATCAAACAAAGAGCTTTAACTCTCATGAAGACCATTATTCCAAACAGAGCCGTTTTGAAGGGCTTTAATCCATGTGAAGGCAGAGGCGTTTCAGCTGCCCTATGAGTTGAATGTGGACATAACTCCCTCATCTTAACTCATAATTAAGCAAATTAAGTGGCTTTGGAAAGCTAAGAGGCAGAGGTTGAAGACAACTAAAGGAGCATTCAGATATTGAGAGAATATATATAAATAGTTAGTCAGAGTTAGTCATAGGGAGGTTAGTCAGAGAGTTAGCCAGTTTTGGCTAGTCTTTGATAGTCAGTAGTAGTAGTTTATTTTCCTTCCTTTTCTTTTATGTTTATTTTTGTAATGGAGAGTTAGTCTCCTAGATTAATCTACTGGGATTGGTTTCCATTTACACTTGAGGTTCTTGTATTCCTGTTTTGTATGCTTTTCTCTTTTCAATGCAATGCTATATGTTTCTGTTTGTTATTTCAGGAATGTATAGTGTTGTATTGGTTCATTTCGGTGATGTTATATTTCTATACTTAATCGCGTTTGTTATTTCGCGTGTGTTCGTTCATGTTCGTTTGTTCATGAGAGCTTAACCCCGTTTGTTATTTCGGGAATAGGAACATACATCCGTAGTAGTGATTGCGTTGTTAATTGTTGCTACAACCGGGAGGGGATTAGAATCCGCTTAGGACTTGGATTTATTTGAACCAATGATAGTGGGAAACCAAGAACAGTAGGTTAATCGTTCTGTAGTTTATTTGATAATATTTTAACTGCTTTGTTTTCTTACTCTGTTTTTATTTTGTTTTCTTTATTTTATCTCAATCCAAAACCCCCAAAACTAACTTTTGATTTTCTGTTAATAATAACAACAACTAAAGAGTCCTTGAGAGACGATATCCGAGTTGTCGCTCTATACTACATTATTTTTGTAAACGCTCGTTCTTTTTGGCGCGTGGCGACAGCGCGGTCAAAAATTGGCGCCGTTGCCGGGGACTCTTGTTTGTTGTTATTAGCAGAAAAAAAAAATTTAAAAAAAATATATATATATATATTAAAAAATATATATAAAAAAATTTCTCTTTTCTAGTTAGTTTTGTCTGCTTGTCTGGTTGTTTGATTGCCATGGATAATTACATGTATGGATATTTGCCTAATGTTTATTATGAGCAACCTTGCATGTATTATCCTAATTGTAGTGAGCCACCACCATACTATCCTAGCCAAGTGACCACCTCTGCACCTTCCACCTTGGATGAGATTGCTTCAATGCTACAACAAATGGAAGAGAACAATCAACGGATGGCACAACAAGATTTTGAATTTCAACGGATGATGGAAGCGAGCAATCTTGAATTTCAACAGAGGATGGAGGCTCAATACCAGAGGGACCAAGCTGAATCTCAGAAATTGTGGGCTCTGATTGATCAAGTTACCGCCAACTCAGCTGCAATGTTAACTCCACAGCCCATTGAGGAACATAAGGATTCACAGATGGTTATTCCTGAAAATACTTTTGATGATAATTCTGATGATGATATTTCTGTTGACGATGAATTATGTGTTGAATCCCCTGATTCTAATGATTGTTATTGTGATGGTACTGCTGCTTTGTGTATACACTGTTATGCAGGTTTATACTTGAAAGGAAACAAAGAAAATGAGGATCAGGAGGATCAAGAGAACATTCGCTCCACCGTGCTTGAGGATAAAAAAAAATCTTTGGTTTTAGATGCAGGTGTTGAGAGTGATGGGGTGGATGAACCGTGTGCAGAAAGTCCAGACAATCATATCTTTACTAACTTAGTTTCTTTTACTACATGTACTAACTGTACTGACACTAACCCGTGTGCTGTTTGTGCTGGGTTTCTTGACTCTATTTTGCAGGATGATAATGAGAATGAAGCAGCACCGTTAACCATTTCTAACTGTTTACCATTTCCCCCGAGGAACCCAGTGATGGATTTTGCACCCTTGGATCTTGCACCATGGCCGGTCCAAGAGGTTGAGCCCCACTTCTATTGGGGAGATTTTGTTGAAAAGGAGGTCATCTGTGACCCCAGAGGAAGTGAGAAGTCCGCCGCACTGGGTGGAGTTATCATGGTTGTCAAGTGCTCACCTCCGTATCAAAGCTGCAAGTTAGGGAGGCTTGGAATGAATTTTTGTCCTTTGGCTACCATGTGGGACTTACGCTACAGGCAGTGGGATCCGGTGGAACCGCCTCTGAATGAGTTTTTCTTACCCTTGCTTCTTTTTAATTTTCTTTTCTTTACTTTATTTCTGTTTTATTGTCAATAATGCTCCTGAATAATTTGAGAAGCTCAGGAGTTGTGTTTGTGTCTTGGTTATGGCAAGTTTATTGGATTTTATTAATTTTTGCATAGATGGATTGCATGATAGTGTTGACTGTTTTCCCCCTAGGATTTGAAATTTTTTTGAAAAATGATCCCCATATGATTGAAAACTGAACTTTGAGATTTTATTATGATGGCACGATTTATGATAAGTTTGGGGTGATAGGAAGCACATACTAGGGATAGAATCTCTGTCAAACAAATTGCATAAATGTCCAGGTGAGGTTTTGAGCCTCCAACATGTTTTAAATTGTGTGAAAATCACTTTTTAAGTTGCACTTTCCTGAATTTGCTTGAATCTCTTTTTGGTTTGCATGATTATATGTTTGCTTCAAATGATTTAGGCATTTTCCTTGTAAATCGCTACTTGGCCTAAAAATAACCAATTCCTAATGCATGTTCCCTAGTTAGCCCCATTGAGCCTATTAGCCTATTAATTCTTGATAACCTAATGTTATAAGCCCAAAAATCTGGAAAACCATGTTAACCCGATCTTAGGATTAGGAGAGCATGGAATCTTAGAATGGGTGCAAGAAACTAAGTTTGGGGTGGCTGCAAGGTGTAACATGTTGTTTGGGATTGAGAAAAAAATTTATGTAAAAAAAAAAAATTGTGAGAAAAAAAAATTTGTGAAAAGAAAAGAAAAAAATAGAAAAAGAAAAAAAAAACAGAAAAAAATAAAAGTGAAAAAAATGCCAAAAAGAAATAAAAAGGTTGTAGTCACCCAAAGCAAAATGAAAAATGAAAAAGGAACTTGAGTTAAATTCAAATTGTAAATAATGTTCATGCTCTCTTAGTTCCTAGGGTCTTCAGCCTAGTTCCTTTGTATATCCTACCCTTAGCCAGGCCCCATTACAATCCATAAAAGACCTTCTGATGTTGCTTGCATGTTTTCTGTGGGAGTCATTAGGAGATGAAAATCAAATTTATGGGAAGTGCTTCTGAAAAGTGAAATTGAGTGAATTGTTGATAACCTGACAAAAAACTGAGCGATTGAGTGAACACAAATTTCCCTTGTGAGGAAGGCAGTTGTTTGGATTTGGTGATCTCCCTTTTGTATGTAACTTAGATCCCCTGCTTAGATTGATGATTGTTTGAATGATGAAATTCTCAACTATTTAGAATAAATGAATGTGGGGATTACTTTGCTTGAAAGGGGGGAACATTGGAAGAAAAATTCTTTTGAAATATTGCTTGAAATTTGTGCAAGGTTGATTGAGTCCTTAAGCTTGCCATGTTTTGCCAGGTCTTGAGTCTGTTTGAGTTTTTAAGTTTTAGTTTGCTTGGGGACAAGCAAAGTTTAAGTTTGGGGTATTTTGATGAGCCTCTGTTTGACTGGTTTTATAACTAGTAAAGACCTGGGCTTTGTGCTAATTTTATATCATTTTTACCCAAATTAGACTTGATTGTCCTTAAGTAGTATTTTGAGTCTGTAAAGTGTTTTTATGTTAATTTAGTTGTTTTAGTATTAAATAAAACACTTATTCTATTTTCTGTTTTCAGGTAAATAAAATAAAATAAATCTGGAGCCACTCGCCCCGCGAAGGATATCTCGCCCCGCGAGTCACGCAAGCCTGAAAAGTCAGAGACGATCACGGTTTACCCGTGTTGAAGATCACGGCCGTGGCAGTTTTGAAGTTGAAGCGTTCGCCTCGCGAGCATCCATTCGCCTCGCGAGTTTGGAAGTCAGAATATAATTGCTGTCACTGGAACCTGAACTGGTCATGAAGATTGGGCCATAACTTGGGCTGTAGACGTCGGTTTGAATTGAAACCGGTGGCAAATGAATGATCAAACAAAGAGCTTTAACTCTCATGAAGACCATTATTCCAAACAGAGCCGTTTTGAAGGGCTTTAATCCATGTGAAGGCAGAGGCGTTTCAGCTGCCCTATGAGTTGAATGTGGACATAACTCCCTCATCTTAACTCATAATTAAGCAAATTAAGTGGCTTTGGAAAGCTAAGAGGCAGAGGTTGAAGACAACTAAAGGAGCATTCAGATATTGAGAGAATATATATAAATAGTTAGTCAGAGTTAGTCATAGGGAGGTTAGTCAGAGAGTTAGCCAGTTTTGGCTAGTCTTTGATAGTCAGTAGTAGTAGTTTATTTTCCTTCCTTTTCTTTTATGTTTATTTTTGTAATGGAGAGTTAGTCTCCTAGATTAATCTACTGGGATTGGTTTCCATTTACACTTGAGGTTCTTGTATTCCTGTTTTGTATGCTTTTCTCTTTTCAATGCAATGCTATATGTTTCTGTTTGTTATTTCAGGAATGTATAGTGTTGTATTGGTTCATTTCGGTGATGTTATATTTCTATACTTAATCGCGTTTGTTATTTCGCGTGTGTTCGTTCATGTTCGTTTGTTCATGAGAGCTTAACCCCGTTTGTTATTTCGGGAATAGGAACATACATCCGTAGTAGTGATTGCGTTGTTAATTGTTGCTACAACCGGGAGGGGATTAGAATCCGCTTAGGGCTTGGATTTATTTGAACCAATGATAGTGGGAAACCAAGAACAGTAGGTTAATCGTTCTGTAGTTTATTTGATAATATTTTAACTGCTTTGTTTTCTTACTCTGTTTTTATTTTGTTTTCTTTATTTTATCTCAATCCAAAACCCTCAAAACTAACTTTTGATTTTCTGTTAATAATAACAACAACTAAAGAGTCCTTGAGAGACGATATCCGAATTGTCGCTCTATACTACATTATTTTTGTAAACGCTCGTCCTTCAAATAATGCAAACTTGTAATCCTCCTCCTGGTCAAAATTAACCAGAAAATAATCTTCACTGAGCTCAATGACTTTGATAGGCCCTTTCTTGCTCCACCTCTTCTATAACTGATTATGTAGAACTCTTAGGCTTATTTTTTTGCCCAACAGATTCACAATCAGCGAATTCTTCCATGGTCTAAACCATTCCTCAGCTTCCTCCAGCGAAAAGTTTATCTCAGGGCACGGGTTAAATTCTTCCTCTTCTCCTAGTCCAAGAGAATCTCCCTCTTCCTCTGCTATTTTCTTTGATCAGATCCTGAATAGTTTCTAGCACTATTTCATTCTCTTCAGTAGAATTTTTGTTTAAAAGAGTGTCTCTATATGTTTGCCTCCCTTTCATCGGACTGGAACGCTCGTCTCCATCCTTTTCCTTTAACTCTCCATTCAGCCTTCCCCTCTACCATATCCTCCTCCGGGGTTTCCAGGACCATAGAAAATGAGCCCATGAAAACTTCTTCATCCTCCCTTGTTTTAACTTTTTTGTACTTCGGACCACCAAGTCCTCCTCCTCGACGGAGGCTCCTCCTCCGTCAGCTGCCACACTTCCACTCACACCGGTTCGCTCACTCATGCTCTTTCTAATAAGCTTTTAATTTTATATGAATATTTTATATGAAAATATTTTGTTAGATGAATTACTAGAAGAAATTAGATTTTAATATAATTTAAAAACCTATTTGTAATTTATTATTTTTTTGGTTCCAAAAATTTAGGGTGAGGATATGATTCCCTAGTCCAAGGCAGGGAAAACGTTCGGGCTATATGAACACTTACAAAGGGATTTACATTTAGCTCACCCTAAGAAGACTAGTGGTGGCTCAAACCTGCAACCTGTCAGATACGAGACCCTGTGATGCTGTATTAGACCAACCCCTTGGGTTTTGTAATTTATTATTCAAACAATCTTAAGGTTTTAAGATTAGTAAAACTTTTTGTTTATTATCTTCTCAAGCAATTTATTCAATTATTATTCCCGATTAATATTCACGATTATTTATTATGTAAATCTTTCAATTTATTCACACTAATTTCTTATTAATTGAGAAAACTCATTATTTATTTTTCTTTTATTATATTTGTACATAAGTTTTTGTTCAATAAGTTATTTTGTCGATGGTGAAATTCAATTCTTCTTCTACATTATTAATATTTATATGTAAATTGATCGATCTAGAAATTACATATGAAATATAATACATAAAATAAACAATTTACATGAAAACACAAGGAAAACTTACACTTAAAAAATTATGGTTATATATATATATATATATATATATATATATATATATATATATATATAAAGGTTGAACGTTTTACTTAAAATCACATCAACAAATAAATTGTTAGGGAACAACTATAATATGTCATAACTTAAGCTCTTTCTTTTAAAACATTGCTATAATAATTTAAACATAAATATATAATATATTTATTTGTCAAGATTTTCATTTATTTAAGCAATTTTATTTTTTCTATATATTGTTTTGTTCAAGTGAGACTAATTGATTCTATATTTGGGTTCTCATTAATTACTTTCTATATTTGGTTTGATGAGAAGATAACATATCTGCACCGAGTTATATCTAATACATATCATTATATTTTTAAATTTTCTTAGGACTCCTTTTTTAAAAATTATGTTTTATGATCAATTTTTGGTATGAAATTTTGGGTAGCTGAGGCAAATTTGAATCTACATTTGGGTTCTAATAAGTTGCTTCGTATGTTTGTTTCGATAGGGAGATAACATAACTTCAACCAGTTTAATCTAATACATGTCATAATATTTGTAAAAATTTCTTAGAACTCGTTTATTTAAAAGTTGTGTTTTGAGGTGAAATTTCCTCATTATATATTGTGTTTCTGATATATTCTTTAAGCATTGATTGAACTGGGTACAAGGGATAGTTGAAGAAAGTAGAGCAAACGAATGTTGAAGTATAATAACTTATGTTTCCTTGCACATATATCCAGTCTTATTTTATGTAGAAAACTTTTAGATCTTATTATATCATATTAATATTAATTTGTCAATAACTTTTGCTTGTCTTATTATTTTTAATTTACAAAATAAATTATTCCTACAGATACTTTACCCGTGCATCACACATGTATACGTGTGATACCGAGTGTATTATATTCGTGTTACCTTAATTAGGAGGATTATATTCGTGTTACCTTAATATTTATTTTTCGATAATATTTTACAATCCTTCTATTTTTTAATAATATTGTTTATTATGTTGAAGATGATTATTAGAGTTTGGGGTGCCAACCTAGTTGGGATGCCTCTCTCTATTATGATGGCTTAGCATACTAATAGTCTTTTTATCAAAAAGACACTAAAAACAAATTTCCAAATAAAAAATGAATTGTATCATTTATACTTTTTTTTTCAAGGTTTATACTTTTTTTTTACTAATTAACTTAATCATGTATTGTGTTTTCAAGTAATATGAAATTATATCGCTAACAAATATTTCACTTGTAGATTGCATGTGCCCATCGTCTAGTTAATAATTATAGTCGAATACATTGAAGACATTTAATTAGTCAATAATCAAATTATTTCTTTTCATTAAAGTTAAGTTTTTCTTTCCTCTTTTCTTAATGAAATATCTGTTTACCAACATGTGATTAGTCTAAGTAGTAACAGGTTGTGGCTCCTTAAACAAGTGTTAGGGTTCAATCTCTAACTCTTGCGTATGGAAAACCTAGTTGAAAGATGTCGGTCATTAAATACCGTCAAGTACCTCAATAGCGTGTGGGGTACCTTTTGAGAAACCAAAAAAGTGAAATACTTTTTTATTATTCTTTTCAGTTTTCATCAAATTTGATGATTTGTTATATCCTCCTAAAAGATTCACCAATTTTTTCATTAAATTATTTTTTAAAATCTATTTTCATTTTATAAATTTTTAACTAAAATAGTATTATAATTAATATTCTTAGTACATTGAACACATTTATCTTTTTACTCGATATTTTCTTATTTATAAAAAATATTAAGAAGATGTTATAAAGTGTAAAACGAAATACTAAATGTATATATTAAATAATAAAAAAAATGCATTCCGTGTACTAAAATATTAACTTAATAATATTTTCGTTTAAAAATTTAGAAAATTAGTATAATAATAAACTAATAAAATTTGTAATTAGTTAAAAAATCTTTTAGGAGGATATTTATAAAAAAAAACAAAAAAGGAGGATATAAGAAAATCCTACAAGCTCGACAACCTATCTTAGAACTTTCAATTAGAAGTTACAATGGTAAAACTATTACTATTCGCTAAATTATGGTCAACATTGCACGAGGAGCACAGAACACATGAAAAAAAGAATAAAATTATAGAGTAAGTTTAATTTGTCAATCATTTTACTCGTCGATCTTTTAGATGGAAATGTTACACTCAATGAAAAAACAAAAAGACACGTGACATTAAAATTTTAAGGTCTGTTTGTATTATTTTTATTTTTTCTATTTTCAAAAATAATTAAAAAACTATTAACAATGGTGTGCATCAAATAGAGGACTCAGTTAAGAAAAATGCTTATACTACGAAATGATTTTCGTGCTTTCAACGAATGCTATTATTTTTGACAGGTTTTTCTTTATTATCAAAGTCAACCTACCATGATTTTCGTCAAATGACATTTGATTGGCCCATATCAATTCGTAAAAGTTTTCAAACCTCTAGTTGTCGCACTACTATTTAGCACTGCTGTTCTGTTAATAGCTTAATTAAATTAAGGGTGATGCTATATTGTGCGAAATAGCAGCGAATTTTGTTTAATCAATCAAAATCTTTGATTGGCACGGAAATCAAGAATGGGTGGGTGAGTAAAATGAGAAGGGCAGCATATCATAGGTTTCGTAAAGAGTAAATAGCCAATTTGGTCCCTGAAACTGTGAGATCGTATCAATTTGGTCCCTCAAATTAACGAAATTGTAAAAAGGTCCCTGAAACTGTCAAACGTTAATCAAGTTGGTCCCTCCGTTAGGCAGGGTTACTTGACGCCGTTAACGGCGCTTACGTGGCACGTTAAGTGCCCATGTGGCATGACAGCTGTACGACATTTTCAGGGACCTATCTGACACTAAATTTCAGGGACCAAAATGATTCAGGGACCAAATTGACACTCAATTTTTTTTTCTTCGTGCATCTTCTTCTTCCTTCGGCTGTCTTCTTCTTCCTACGCGGAGTTCAGTTAATCATAGATATGGCACAAAGGAGTTGGGGGTTGACATGACCAATATTATTTGCCTCTATTTTGCTATCATTTTGAGGATGGGTGGCCATGTTGTAGTTGACACATGAAAGGGTCAAAAGAGAAGCAAACCCAGAAAAATTTCAATGGTAGATGTGGGTTGCTGTTTACATTTTTCAATTATAATTATAATTATTTTCGTTTTTTAGATTAAATCAGAATTTATTTCAAAATTATTATGCAACGATCCTACTAAAGTAATTACTGAATTGTATTTGTAATATTTAATTTCACTCAGAGATATCACTCTCAGTATAAGGTTTGAAAGAAAGTACAAGATAGAAGAAGTAGACTTGGAGAAGAAAGGGAAAGGACGAGACTGAGGAAGGGAGGATTCAGAGATTAGAAAATACATCACACATTTCATACCTCACTTCCCTACCCATATTCTGTTATATACTCTCACATTCTGTTACCACTATTTTGTTGACTCTACTTTGCTGTGACTTGGCTTTTCCTCTATTGGCATCATAACATTACCTCCCCAATTAACATCAACCTTGTCCTCAAGGTTGAAGTTGGGAAAATATTGGGTGTTGTAGTACCAAAATCTCATTACAAGACCAGTTATAAAGATCAACAAAATTTTCTTTAACCACATCTCCTTTGACTTCCTAAACTGAATAATCTTGAGAAGAATTGCATGTCCCAAAGCCTGTTCTAGTTCCAGGGAAACAAATTGGATATATTTCCTTGTCCTCCCAACAACCATATTAGTCAGAGCACTAACAAGGGATGTCCAAGCAGCATGAACTATGTGAACTATGGAATTCGGGATAGCAAACTGATGCCCTTTTTGTATTTGACAGAACAAACCAAAATCCAGACAACCTGTGACAATTACAGCAGCAAAAATCCATTGAGCAGCAAAACCAGCACAAGAACAGCTTCGGTTAGAAGCCTCAATCAATGAAGTAATATTTAGAAAACCTCTCATGATTAATTGTCCAACAAAAGTACCAGTAATAGTACTACTTTGGTCAGCTTCTAATAAACCAATAACCCATATATATAATCTTGGAAATAGTCCACCACCATACTTGTATTGAAAATATTGTCCTACATTTGCAAGACCAATGGTCTTTGCTAGTTCAGTACCATAAAACTCATCAGGAAACACAGTTGTGACAAATATATTTATGGCAAAGGAGGCTATAATGGCAAGGGTGGACTCTATAGAGTAATAATTAATAGCTTCGTGAACTCGGCCTTTCTTGCTGCGGTCAACCTGCCTTGCTTGAACAAGAGCAGAATGCAACAGAATACTTTGTGTGGCATAATAATGCAGTCCACAACTCCAATAGCTTGGTGTATGGTTTTGGAACTAAGTTTGGGAATCAAAATATCAAGAAGAAGTTCCTTGCCACTGGGTATTGCTTCACCAAACATTGCCAAAAACGAGATTGCCATTATACTAACGAGGACAACATAAAAACCTTCCAATTTCCTCACACCATAGTTCTCTAGAAAGAGAAAAATAAAACAAGCAAGAGCTGTAATGATTACCCCAGACCAAAGGGGCACAACCCCATTATTGAAAATCCTAATAGCAATAGCACTCCCAATAACTTCTTTAGTGTCTGAACCAATAAGAGACTTAGACCAACCTGGAGATACATCCCCAATTGCCATCCCTCCATGGTTACGGCTGTGACCTTGTCCATCCCTTGGTCCATCATTACTTCGTTTTCTGCACCGCGGGTTGCCCAAGTGGCAATGTGAGGATACGCCAAAGCCCATTCCTCTTAGCACAAGCACCCGAGTGAGGCGATTCGAGCGGCAGCGGCAGAATGGCGGCTCTGTCCGGTGGCTCCGGCGGGGGTAGCTCGGCTGGAATATCGAAGAGCCATGGCCCTGTCACCGTTGAAGGCCATGATCTCTCCCTCGGTGATCTCGAGCCGAATGATTGTAGAGAGAGACAGAAACAGACGATGAAGGAGAGAGAGTAGAGAGACAAACCAGAGAGGGACGAAGGAAGAAGAAGATGCACGAAGAAAAAAAAAATTGAGTGTCAATTTGGTCCCTGAATCATTTTGGTCCCTGAAATTTAGTGTCAGATTGGTCCCTGAAACTGTGGTACAGCTGTCATGCCACATGGGCACTTAACGTGCCACGTAAGCACCGTTAACGGCGTCAAGTAACCCTGCCTAACGGAGGGACCAACTTGATTAACGTTTGACAGTTTCAGGGACCTTTTTGCAATTTCGTTAATTTGAGGGACCAAATTGACACGATCTCACAGTTTCAGGGACCAAATTGGCTATTTACTCGTTTCGTAAAATTCAACAAAATGCTTTACGCACCGTAAATTATCATCCTTAAATTAAATACGTAATTGGTTAAATATTGTTTTATGAGGCGATTGACGATTGTGCTGGGGTGTTGAACCTTTTACACTGTGAGTGATTATTTCTTTAATTCATTAGGCTATCTTCCATTTAGTTTATATAGTATTCTCTGGACTGGGTCAGTCATGAACCAGGGAACAAGATAGCAAATATCATGATGTGTTTTCTCCTCCCAACCAATCAGGTTTTCTCCATACACAAGAGTCATGATTCAAACCGTGACCACTTGCTTAAGTGTCTAAGTTTCTTACCACTTAGACCAACAACACATGTTGGTACAATAGTAAGGCTCTTATATAAGACAAAGTAATTTCACTATTTATATAATGCAAATTAACAAGAATAATGTATTAATGTTGATATACTTCAACTACATTTATTCAAATGATAAGAATCACTCTATCACATGATTAACTCAATGCTTATTACTTAAATAATAACTATCGATACCTTTGTAAAAAAAAAACTATCGATACCAAGACTCATTAAGCTCAATGTATTTCGATAGAGTGGACACCAACAAGTGTACCCGGCATGCCGGTCATGGAGCCGGGATAGGAAGGGGGTCGACGTAGGGGGGGCCAGTGATGCCGCAACCGGGAGTTTCAGGATTGGGAGGGGCGAAAGGAATTCCTATTGGTGTAAAGGAATTGGGGTTACTATTCAGATTGTCGACATAGGGGGGCCAGTGATGCCGCAACCGGGAGTTTCAGGATTGGGAGGGGCGAAAGGAATTCCTGTTGGTGTAAAGGAATTGGGGTTACTATTCAGATCATCATCATCACTATCATCATTGTCAAGGAGAACCCTTGCTGAAACCTTTGGGGAGACAAGAACGACCATGGCCAATAGGCTTAGGATGAAAAGGGATTTCATGGAAACCATATTTCTATGGTCTTAAACTAAAATTAGGATCAAGTAAGATTTTGCTGATGAATGATGTGAAAGTGAGTCAGGAATAGGAAGAGTGTACTCTATATATAAGAGTACAGATAATTGGTTTAAGTTTTTTTTTAAATGCATAAGATTTAATGATTGAATCAATGACTCGTAAATTTTTAATTAATAAATATAGTCAAATACATTGGAGACATTTAATTAGTCAATAGTCAAAATATTTCTTTTCATCAAAATTGACATTTAATTTTTATTTCTCTTTTCTTATCGAAATACTTTTTATTATTCTTTTCATTAAATTTGATATCTTAAACGCTTACTACATTATATTCTTACTACAGTTAGAATTTTTATATGGATATAATATATTTTAAAATTAAGTATATTACATAACTAAATTATTTTTAAAATTATGTAAACTCAATTCGTAGTAATTTTTTTTTTAAAAAAAGTACTAGTATATTACGAGTATGTGAATTAATGAAAGGCACTATGGTTCTGATAAATTTTTTTTTGAAGCAATGGTTCTGATAAATTAAAAGTACAAAAAATAGTTTTTTAATATGCATAAGATTTAATGATCGGGTCAATGCACTCGTATATTTTTTATTTTAAATTAATAATTATAGTCAATACATTGAAGACATTTAATTAGTCAATAATAATCAAAATATTTCTTTCATTAAAGTTAAGTTTTTTTTCTCTCTTTTTTTTAAGGAAATACTTGTTTATCAACATGTGATTAATCTGGGTGGTAACGAGGTTGTAGTTCTTTAAGTAAGTGATCAAATGCTTGATATATGAATCCTGTGTATAGAGAAAACTTGGTAACGAGTCTCGAAGTTGCTTGTGGGGTATCCTTAGAACCCAAAAAATGAAATACTTGTTTAATATTATTTTTCATTAAATTTGATGATTTGTTATATTCTCCTAAAAGATTTTTTAAGTAATTATTTATTTTATTTTATTTTATTTTCATACTAATTTTCTAAATTTTTAAACAAAAATAGCATTAAATTAATATTCTTAGTACATTGAACACATTTTTTTACTCAATATTTTCTTATTTAGAAAAATTATTAAGAAGGTGTTATAAAAAGAAACGTTCTGCCTCTGCCCGAGTTCGATCCTTGAGTATGCAACAACCCTTGGTCATGCTTTACTAACCGTGCGACCGACTCAGAGATTAGTCCCATCGTGGGTCCTAAGGATCTAAGTCATGGGGATACTTCGAGGGCTCACTCGGTCCCAAGGACTAATTAGGGTGAGTACCAAACAAAAAAAAAACGAAATTCTAAATGTATATATTAAATAAAAAAATAAATGCAATCTATGTACTAAAATATTAAGTTAACTATTTCAGTTTAAATATTTAGAAAATTAGTATGATAAATATAACACCTCAACTTGGGAGTCACATGGTTACCCGTTGCGGAAAATAAAACTGATTAAAATGCTGGTTAATTTCGGAAAATAACATTTTCTTAATAATTAAATATTCTCAAAATGGTGATTATATGAATATATATATATATAATTTTTTTAAAAGAGTAGATGAACACTCAACATGATACATGAACTACATAAAAATCTAAGTAGTGGCAGTTGCAACTTGATATGTATATTACAAAAGGTCAGGGCCTTATAGTACCGACCATTGATAACACTAAACATAAAAGGGAAAAGCTGTAAGCAAGATAAAGCAAAATGGGGGAAGGTCCGGAACCACAAATCAAAATACCGTGGCTCTATGAAGCCAAATACAGTCGGACCAAGATACACTATTCCCAAAAAGGACACCCCTAAGCCGGTCTACAACTAATAGCCGTAAAAAAGGCCAGTCTGAACACTCCCACTCCCTGAGGAGTTCCCCGACGACGCATCCACCACTTCTCCGCCCTCATCGGGGGAGTCAGAATCATCAAAATCAGGATCGTCGTCAGGTACATACTCAGGCACATCGTCAATGTCGTCGTCGTAATGGATGTGATCTTCCGACTCGCCTTCAGGGTACTCCTCAGGATCTTCCTCCGGATCCCCTTAAATAGGTGAAGCTAGCTCAACTCCCGGAAGTGGCACTCCTAAAGGTGGGTGCTCGTGAAGTTGTCCCTTCTGCGCCAACACTTTTAGATAGTACCAAGGGGGTGGTAGTGACACCCGGACCATTCCTACTGTCTTCATTTGCTGCTGTGGCCGCTCTTCCCCGTTTCCTTTTAGTTCACTAACCGGTCCACGATAGATGGCCGCATGGGATCCGGAGAGTATGTTCCACACCCCCGGATCTCCTGCATTATCAAAAGTTAGTGTCCTCATTCCCGTCGGTGCTAGAGGTGCGTTGGGATCCATCTAAACCCGAATATATATATATATATATATATATATATACAACAATTCCATAGGGAGAAGGAACAACAAGAAAACATGTAAGATTGAGATACCAATATATGGATTGGACACAATAACCATATTCATGATGCATACATCACATAATCATATATCAGATATTTCCAAATAATTTATCAGAATTAAACATGTATAATGTCAAAGGGTCTCATGCCTGCACGGTCAGTTTCGATAAAAATATGCATGACACTTCAATATTCAGGCTCTAAACTTAATCTCATGAGATCCATTCATCATTCTAAGAGTTGATTAAAACTCAAATCGCCACCACTTTGGCATCATGTTAAGTGACTAAACATCCATAGCATACTGTCCCATCCAGGATGCAGTATTCCATGCTCATGGATTTAATAACACACTGTCCCATCCCAAGATGCAGTGATACATCGTATTGTGAATACCTGAACATCAAGGCATCACTCCTATCAACGTGAGGCACGTCTGCCTAAAATGCATGTAAAAAAATTGTTCTCAACGTTTTCTTTGTGTTCATTTTCTTTAATTGTCAAAGCTCAAAAGCGAACGACTTTTCATAAATTTTAATGTTTTGAAATTATCAACATCAACACGGGATACACAGTCCGAGTGCTCAATCACAACACCTTAGACCGATGCACCGGTCAAGACTTGTGGTCATAGAAAACAACTTTCAACTTTTCCATGTTTTATCACAACGTGAACAGGACGCACAGTCCATAACAACGTGACACGGATCCAAGATCTACGTGTAAGTTATAGAACTCTAGTATTCGACGTCTCGTATACCGGATTCATCTTTCAACATATTTATTACTTTTCGTTCAGTGAAATACAAATACAAATTGAAACCTCGACGACTTGTCCAAGCTTGTCGGAATATTTTCGAAAGTATTTTACCAAAATGTTTTCATTGGAAATGCATTTTTAAAACGTTAAGATATAAAGAAATCCATTTTCCCCTTTAAAATTCATCTTCTCTTCCAAACTAACTTTAGAACGTTGTCAAATCCTTTCAAATTCTTTTCTAAAATAGTACCAATCATTTTCAAAGGTTTTCCTTGATAAAACATACTTCTTAAAATTATTTTCACTTATACTAAAATTATTTGAATGGAAGAAAGGTTGTTCTCAAGCTTTAAAATATTTTCCACTTAGTTCCCAGAATACTTTCCATTTCATTGTTTTTTTTCGAAATTGGTAATATACTAAAATATATTTTCTTTTCTATTTCAAATCTCAACTTCATTTCTTTTAACAAAGAAACTCTATGATAAACACAGTTATATTCAAGGTTTCCTCATGAGTCTTTTGAGACTTTTATCTCAATAATTAATTGTGCACTAACAGAGGCCAGGCTTCTCAGACATCAATCAACAACATAACAAATAAAACAGTTCATGCCATATATCCAAATCATAAATCATAATCTATTAACTCATCAAGCTTAGACATTTAAAGCAAGCAGTTCAATCATATTAGACAACTCAAGACATCACCAATCATATAAGACAACTCAATTCATCACAACAATCATGCATACGGTTATTGGAAACATCCTCGGGCTTTCCCCTCTTACCTGAGATCAAGGTATTAGTGATTCTAGCTTGGTGTAGGTTACTACGATCCTCCGTACTCATTTCACGACAGAAGTCTAAGAATTTCAAACACATAACACAAGTCAAAAACAACTAAAACATCATCATCTACCTTAGTCCTAGATTAGGCCATGACACAAACATAGGGTTGGAGATTTTCAAAATTTATACAACTGTTGGATTAATGATCCTTAACTGTTAGGAGTTCATAGAAATTGGTTTCAACTGAAAAGGACTTTTCTACCATTTTCTAGAGATTTTAGAAGTTAAAAGAGCTTTATGAACAACAATGGAAAACATAGATTAAACTCATGAAATAAATGTAAAACTTGAAAGATAATAGTATGAGAGTGTTACCCTTGAAGTTATGAAGAAAAGGTATGAAGAACTTGAAGCTTGAAAATAAGTAAAAATGGATGTTTTAAGTGATAGAACTTTGAGTAGGAAAATGGAGAAGAAGAAGAAAATGAAAGTGAAGTGATGAAGTGTGTATTTATAGGAGAAAGAGAGAGAGAATGGAGCAAGGAGAGAGGGAGAGTAATCTTGATGGCCAAGTTTTGGCTTAGGCCATGTTTGGTTGGAGAAGAAAGAGAAAATGAGTTTTTAGAATATAATATGTTATAATTCAAAAAGTGTCATCATGACAACTTTTAGGATGTGACTTAGGTCATCCCCTAGTAAGTCACCTGACTCCCACATGTCACATCATCACTTTTGTGCTTCCTACTCTCCTCCATTGAGTATCCGGTTCAAGTTCCCGATCGTATTTCACCTGGGTAAAGTATTACATTTTGACCCAGAATAATAATTTTCAAAAATTTCCAACATCATATCATACAAAACATCACAAAAACACTAACCTTTTTGTTCACGGTTCAAAATTAGGGTTTCTTCTCAGTAAACTTGTTCTGGCAGTGAAAATGCAGACCGACTTTCGTTTGAATTTTTAGTCGAAATTTTAACCGTAACTTACTACGGTAAAAGAACACAAGAAAATGATTTTAGTTTATTTAAAATCACTCTCTGGATTTTACCAATACACACACACACACACACACACACACACATGTAATTACTGCTACAGTAAGACACAGAAATCGGGGGGTTACAATACTACCCCTCTAAAAAGAATTTCATCCTCGAAATTATGCACCTGGAAATAGTTCAGGATATTGTAACTTCATCTTGTCATCGACTTCCCATGTTGCTTCTCCAGTTGCATCGTTCCAGATAACCTTAATCAAAGGAATTTGTTTTCCTCCGAGCTGCTTCGTCATCTTGGATGGATCATGAACATACTTTCTCAATTGTGAAACATGGAAAACATCGTGAATATTGGAAAGAAAAGGTGGTAAATAAATTTTATAGGCTACTGGACCTACGCGACGAAGAATTTGGTAAGGTCCAATGAATTTGGGAGTGAGCTTTCTAGATTTAATTACTCTGCCAATCCCTGTCGTAGGCGTGACTCTAAAAAACACATGCTCGCCTTCCTCAAACTCGAGAGGTGTTCTGCACCGTCGACCATATAAAGCCTCATAGGGTGCCATTCCTATGCTTGAGTGGAAGCTGTTGTTATAAGTGAATTCTATCAACGGTAGAAATTCATCCCAATTCCTAGTGTTTTCCAACACACAAGCTCTCAACAAATCTTCTAGTGACTGAATCGTTCTCTCTGATTGTCCATCTGTTTGTGGATGGTAAGCAGAACTCAATCCGAGTCTCGTTCCTAATGAGTTTTGTAGTCCTTGCCAGAAATTCGAGGTAAACCTCGGATCACGATCCGAAATGATACTCAAAGGTATACCGTGCAATCTGACAATCTCATCAATGTACAACTGAGTTATCTTTTCTATTGGATACTTCATGTTGATAGGCAAAATGTGAGCTGACTTGGTCAGTCGATCCACAATTACCCATATAGCCTCATATCCCTTCTGAGTCCTTGGTAAACCGGTTACAAAGTCCATTGAAATTCCATCCCATTTCCATTCCAGAATGTATAAAGATTGTAGCATTCCCGCTGGATTTTGGTGTTCAACTTTTACCTTCTGACACACTAAACATGAAGCAACGTATTCTATTATGTCCCTCTTCATTCCATACCACCAGTATAACTTTTTGAGATCTCGGTACATCTTTGTGGCCCCTGGGTGTAAACTTAACTTACTTTTGTGAGCCTCTTCTAGAATCAACTTCCTAAGTTCGGCATCATCTAGTACACAAATCTTTTCACTGAATCTCAAGATTCCATCTGTTCCTTCCCTGAATTCTGACAGTGTTCCTTGTCGCACTAGTTCTCTTTGTCCTTGTAGGTACTGATCACTTCCTTGTTTTTCTCTTATCTGATCCATTACTCCATTGGATACGGTGATCCTTCCCAAACATAACTTTCCTAGTGACATCTTTACTGTCAAACTCATATCCCTGAATTGTTCCAACAATCCTTGCTCTCTAACCATCATTACAAATGCATGTATTGACTTTATACTCAGGGCATCTGCCACCACATTTGCTTTTTCAGGGTGATACTGCAGTTGGAAATCATAATCCTTCAAGAATTCCAACCAACATCTTTGCCGCATGTGCAACTCCTTCTGGTCGAATAGGTACTTCAAACTTTTGTGGTCACTAAAAACATTGAATGTAGCTCCATACAAATAATATCTCCAGATTTTCAAAGCAAAAACCACCGCTGCTATCTCCAAGTCATGGGTAGGGTAATTCCTTTTATGAATCTTCAGTTGCCCTGAAGCATACGCCATAACCTTTTGGTTCTGCATCAGTACACAACCTAACCCCTGATGTGAAACTGTTGACGAAATCTAGACAAGTATACCCAGTCATACAAGTAATAAAGAGGTAAGAGGGATATCGTTCCCACGAGGACTGAGACAAGTACTAGCACGTGTCAAATCAATTACTATCTAAGCGGATGTTTGGATGGAAGGGAGCTCAATACTAAATACCAAGCCCAGCAAAAATAAAGAAAATAAAAGGAAAAAAGGTCTTTGAGAATTTTTGTCAAACACTTGGAATGCACAAAGAAAGGGATTCAAATATGATGAAAGATGTTGGGATTAAATTTTACTAAACCTTTGCCTCATGCAATACTAAGACCACCAATCCAGTTTATGCTTCAAATATTAAAATCAACCCACAAGATTACTCAAGTCCTAATTCCTTAGATGACAAGAGCCTAAATCCTCTAATTAAACCCTAATTCCTTAGGTGGCCTAATTAGTGAATTTGCATTAAGAGTAGGGATTACACGATTACTAATAAACCAAAATCCATTCCTAGATGAAAGGTTTACTAGGTGATTAATTCCAGATCAAGAAATGATAAGAACGTCCCCATTGCAAATCAAATCTTAGAACAATTCATGGATGATCAAACCACAAAAAGCATTAAGAATAGGAATCAAACACTAATAAGAAGGCATAAACACAGATTAATAGATCAAGGCAAATACATGAGGTTCAGTGTAGCTACATCTAATCCCAACAAAAAGGGATTTAGCTACTCATAGTGATAAAGAAAGCCAAAATAAAATAAATAAGAACAAAGGAGAGAAGGAACTCCATGGGAGCCTTCCACAGCCGTCACAGCAGCCCCTGGTCCAGAGAGAATGTCTTTTTAGGGTAAAAGTCTGGTTTCCTTTTGATTTCTGCCCAGATCCTTATTTATAGATTTGGAATAATGCGCGTCACGACCGTGATGACCATCACGGCTAGGCCGTGACGGGTTCTGCCAAGGGCGCGCTTTCAAATTTTCGTCTGTCACGGCCGTGACGCTCATCACGGCTAGGCCGTGATCAGTTCTGCCTGTGTGGGTCTGGTTGTCACGGCCGTGATGGTCATAACGGCTAGGCCGTGACCAACTCTGACTTTTTCCTTCTTTCTCTTCAGCTCTGCTTGATCATGGCTGTGATGGTCATCACGGCTAGGCCATGATGGGCTCTGTTTGGCTCATTTTCTTCACTTTTCAATCTCTATCTTCATCCAAGCTCTATCAGGGTCAATCTTGAGCATTTTATCCTAAATTCCTGCAAAACAACACCACGAAACCACCTTACCCGTTCCAAGGTAAAAACTATCCAAAATCAAACTAATTATGCCTAAACTATATGAAAAATGCATGCAAAATGATAATGAAATATGCGGTGTAATCACACTCATCAAATCACCCCAAGCTTAAAACTTTGCTTGTCCTCAAGCAATCACTAAGGCCAGAAGATATAAATAATCATAGCATGGATAGTGAACCAAGAACCTGAGCAACTAATCCAAGTAACAGGCATTTTCAAATAATTCACCTAGAGACAATCAATTTCAAGTCCAATTAGAAGCTTAGGTTTCCTAGACTCATATTCTCACTGATTCGGGCACTCTTTCTCACCTCACTCAAGTGTTTAGGGATATATGATAATTTGCTCAATTTCCTCAAGGAATGAATTCTACCATAAGCTTGACTATTAACCGAATCTCTACTTTATTAATGAAAACACATAAGAATCAAGAGGTCTTTCACTTTGGTTGTAACGGGGCCATGGGATTAATCGTTAGGTGGGGAAATCAAGAAAAGGAAACTACACAAAGGCTAAACAAAATATCAAGCATTGCAAAACATGACACCTTCTAAAATACCTTTGTGGGTTTTGATTCGTCTTTCCACCTTTCTTTCTTTCTTTTTATTTTATTTCTTACTTCCTTTTGTCATCCCCTTCTCTCTCTCTCTCTCTCTATATATATATATATATATATATATATGGAGAAGGGGATATTTTCAATTCAAGAGAAATATTTTTCTAATTTTCTCATCCCATACTTTTTCAAACTACCTTTTCACCCTTTTGTTCAATACTTTAGAAGGTCTCCTATCAAGCATCATTCATTAAAATATTTTCAAGGTACCAAGAAAAGTATTTTCTTCTTGTAGGCTCAAAATCGGGCAACTAAGGGGTAACATTTAATCAATCAAAGCTCAGAAGGCCGGAAAAATACCTAGTGCCTCAATCATTTTCAAAAATGTTTTCAAAATTTTTTAAGCTTCAAAACGGTTTCAAGTCAAGTTCTAGAGAATACAATCCAAGAGGAATAAAACACTCTATCACAAGGAATGGGGTAGATTTAGTGAATACCCTTTTTTGGCTCAAAAATCTCACATTCAGTAGTTCAAAAATCAATGAGAAATACAAACCTACGGAACCATATGCTAATTATCAACTATCGAAGATCATCTCAAGCATTTTTATTTGTAGCCTTATCACAAGAATAAAAAAATTGGGTTCAAAAATTCACTATCTCAATTTATTTGGAACTAAGTTCTCACAATTGGATGCATAATCTAAGCAAAGGGCAATCTAATCATGTGATCATGAAAAACTATGCCTATATGAATGCAACATGAAAAATGCAAAAATTCAAAAATTTGAAAAAATACCCCTACCCCAAGCTTAAAAATTTGCATTGTCCCCAATGTAAATAATCAAGTCGGAGAGAGGAGAAAAATGGAACAACTCACCGAGGTGGTAGCGGGTGTTGGCTCACATGGCTAGTCAAAGGGATGCTGGAAAATGTGTCACGACCGTGATGCTCATCACGGGTAGGCCGTGATCAATTCTGGTCTACAGGTTGGCCTGTCACGGTCGTGACCTCCATCACGGCTAGGCTGTGATGCTCTCTGATCTTCAAGGTCCTCTCATCACGCTCGTGATGGGTATCACGGCTGGGCCGTGATCCTTTCTGATCTTCTCACTAAGCTCATCACGGCCGTGACCTCTGTCACGGCCTGGGCGTGATGGCTGCTGACTTTGTTTGTCCCTGCCCTTTTTGCTTCTCCTTCCTTCATAGCTTGAAAGCACTTAACAAATCTATTAATTTATGATCTTTTTCCTCTTGATCTTCTCAAATTATTCAAGAGTCAAATTCAAAAACGAATGGAAAAGGGAAAGAAAACTTGGGTTGCCTCCCAATAAGCGCTTCTTTAACGTCACTAGCTTGACGGGCCGGTGATTTCAAGGATCACGGCGCATACTGTGGTTAATCTCTCGATGTCACCACCCAAGTAGGCCTTGAGCCTTTGGCCATTGACTTTGAAGATCCTTTTTGAAATAGGATCCTCCACTTCTATGGCTCCATGAGGTGAGACTTTTTTGACAATGAACGGTCCCGACCACTTAGACTTCTACTTGCCCAGAAACAATCTCAGCCGGGAATTGAATAATAAAACTTGTTGTCCCAGCTGAAATTCTTTCATCACGATCTTCTTGTCATGATAAGTCTTGACTCGCTGCTTGTAAATTGCTGCATTCTCATATGCATTAAGGCGCATCTCCTATAATTCATGCAACTGATGGAATCTTTTCTCACCCGCCAAAGTGGAATCAAAATTCAAGAACTTCAATGCCCAAAAGGATGTTCCAACTCTACGGGTAGATGACATGCCTTCCCATATACCATCTGAAATGGAGATAACCCCAAAGAAGTTTTTAATGCAGTCCAGTAAGCCCACAAGGCATCGTCAAGCTTCTTTACCCAATCTTTTCTTGAAGCGGCCACAGTTTTTTCCAGAATTCGCTTAATCACCCGGTTAGAGACCTCCGCTTGCCCGTTTGTTTGCGGATGATATGGAGATGCCACCTTATGCCTCACATCATACTTGGTCAACACATTTTTCAGTTGTGAGTTGTAGAAGTGAGATCCCCCATCACTTATAAGGACCCTTGGGACACCGAACCGGGAAAAAATGTTCTTTTTGATGAACTTAATCACTGTTTGTGCATCATTCTTCGGTGTTGCAATGGCCTCCACCCATTTAGAAACATAGTCCACCTCCACCAAGATATATTGATTGGAGAATGAAGGTGGAAGTGGACCCATAAAATCTATGCCCCAACAATCAAATACTTCAACCTCCAATATGTTTTGAAGTGGCATCTCATCCCCTTTAGATATGTTCCCGGTCCTTTGGCACTTGTCACAACTCTTCACATGATTGTAAGAGTCCTTGAAGATTGAGGTCCAAAAGAGCCCAGATTGGAGGACCTTTGCAGCTGTCCTATCCCCATTGTAATGTCCACTATACAGAGAGTTATGGCAATGGCACAAAATCCTCTTCGCTTCCTCTTGACTAAAGCACCTCCTCATAAGCCATCCGGTCCAACCTTGAACAAAAATGGGTCATCCCACATGAAATGGTTGGTATCCCGGAAGAATTTTTTTCTTTTGTTGCCAAGTGAGGTGCTCTGGAACAATGTTGGCTGCCTTGAAATTTGCCATGTCGGCAAACCATGGTCTTTCATGCACTAGAAATAAAGCCTCATCTGGGAACTCATCCCGAATGTCCTTTTCTTGTGCAGTAACCTCTTCATTCACTAACCGAGATAAGTGGTCAGCCACCACATTTTCGCTGCCCTTTTTGTCCTTAATGACTAAGTCAAATTCCTGCAACAATAGAATCCACCTTATGAGTCTTGGTTTTGAATCTAACTTAGTCAACAAATATTTAATTGCAGCGTGATCAGTAAAAATAGTGACTTGGGATCCAATCAAGTATGAACGAAAATTTTCCAATGCAAACACTATGGCTAGCAACTCTTTTTCAGTTGTTGCATAATTTATTTGGTTCTCATTGAGAACCTTGCTAGCATAGTGAATGGCATGGAAAAACTTTTCCCTTCGCTGTCCCAAGACTGCCCCAACTGCATAGTCACTGGCATCACACATTAATTCAAATGGTGACTCCCTGTTGGGTGCAACAAAAATGGGAGCGGTGATCAACTTTTCTTTCAAAGTCTGAAAAGAAGTGAGACAAGCAGTATCAAACACCAATGGTGTGTCCTTGTTCAAAAGGCTACACAACGGGTTGGCTATCTTTGAGAAGTCTTTGATGAACCGCCGGTAAAAGCCTGCATGCCCAAGAAAACTCCTCATACCCTTGACATTCACTGGTGGAGGTAGTTTCTCAATTACATCAATCTTTGATTTATCCACTTCGATCCCCTTAGCTGAAATCTTGTGCCCAAGCACAATGCCCTCCTGCACAATAAAATGACACTTCTCCCAATTTAAAACTAAATTGGTGTCCATGCACCTCTTTAACACAGCAGCAAGGTTAGACAAGCAATTATCATAAGAGGAACTGAAAACAGAAAAATCATCCATAAAAACTTCAATGTATTTTTCTACCATATCAGAGAAAATGGAAAGCATGCACCTTTGAAATGTTGCAGGCACATTACAAAGACCGAAAGGCATCTTCCGATAGGCAAAAACTCCAAAGGGACATATGAAGGCAGTTTTCTCTTGGTCTTCCGGGTTAACCGCAATTTGGTTATAACCCGAATAACCATCCAAGAAACAATAAAAAGCTTGTCCGGCCAACCTCTCCAACATTTGGTCCATGAATGGAAGTGGGAAGTGATCTTTCCTAGTAGCTTGATTCAGCTTCCGGCAATCTATACACATTCGTCAACCGGTGACCGTTCTAGTTGGGATTAACTCATCATTCTCACTTTTCACAACGGTCACGCCACCTTTCTTGGGAACCACTTGTACCGGACTCACCCCAGCACTATCAGAAATTGGATAGATCATTCCAGCTTCAAAGATTTTAAGCACCTCCTTCCTTACCACTTCTTTCATTGTAGGGTTGAGCCTCCTTTGCGGTTGGACCACCGGTTTAAATTCAGCCTCCATCATTATCTTGTGCATACAAAATGTAGGGCTAATACCTTTCAAATCTAAGATGGACCATCCAATGGATGTTTTATGCTCTCTAAGCACCCTTACAAGTTTCTCCTCTTCCAATTTGGACAATACATTGCTCACTATGACAGGATTTTCATCATTCTCACCAAGGAACACATATTTCAAGTGGGGAGGTAGAGGTTTAAGCTCTAACTTGAGCTTCTCTTGGACTTCATCCTTTTTGAGCTCTTCTTTCTTAGTATTGACAGCAAGTTGATTGGGTTGCGCTTCCAAATCACACAAACACTCCTCTATTTCCTTCTCCTCTCTCTCATCAAGATTTTCAATAGAGTTCATAATTACCTTCTCAAGAGTAGAGGAATGGTGCTGATGTACAAAGACTTCTTTAGCCACTACATCCACAATGTCCCTGTGGAAACAATTCTCTTCATCACTCGGGCGATGCATAGCTTCAAATACATTGAAAGTAACTGATCAGCCTTTGGTTGACTAGTTTTATAACTAGTAAAGACCATGGTTTTATTCGAGTTTAATCTCGTTTTCGCCCAAATTAGACTTGATTGTCTTCAAGCAACATTTTGAGTCTCTAAAGTAGTTTTAGGTTAATTTAGTTGATTTTGAGTCAAATAAAGCACTTACTGCTATTCCTGTTTTCAGGTTAATAAAGAGAAGCAATTCTGGGAATTTTCGCCCCGCGAGAGGCTACTCGCCTCGCGAGCCTGAAGACCAGCCTGTGCAGAATTGTCATTTTCTCTGCCTCGCCCCGCGAATCACTGTCTCGCCACGCGAGAAATCCAAACCCTGAAGGACAGAGACCATCACGGCCTAGCCGTGATGAATGTCACGGCAGTGACGGACTGGAATTTGAAGTCTCGCCTCGCGAATCCTCGTCTCACCTCGCGAGAAAACCAAACACTGAAGATCTGTTTATAGGATTCGCCTCGCGAATCATGTTTCGCCTCGCGAGCGAGCACAACCAGAATCTGTATTTATAGTCTGTTTTAGGGCAGAACTGAGTATCTGATCTTCTTCTTTTCCTTTTAGACAGACGGCTGCGAATTTGGTTTAGTGTTTTGTTTTTCCTTTATAATGGAGAACTAGTCTCCTTGGATTGATCTGCTGTATTCGGTTCCCATTGACACTTGAGGTTCTGTAATTCCCATTCTCATTGCCATTCTTTTTCAATATCGTTCTGTATGTTCTGTTTGCTTAATTCAGGATTCTATAGAATATGTATTGATTTATTTCGATGATTGTGTGTTTCTATACTTAATCGCGTTTGCTTAATTCGCGTGTGTTCAATTCGTGTTTGCTTAATTCACGAAGGGCTTAATCCGTTTGCTTAATTCGGAATTAGGAACATATGTCTCGTAGTGTCAATTTCGCTTGTTAATTGCTGCTACAATCGAAAAGGGAGTAGAATCCGCTTAGGGCTTGGAATTATGTGAACCAATGATAGTGGGGAAACCGAAAGCAGTAGATTAATCATTTTTAGCTTATTGATAATTATTTAGTTTGCATTGTTTTTTGCCTTGTTTTCTTAATTGAATTTCAATTCCAAAACCCCCCCAAAACTGATTTTGTGTTAATAACAATCCAAGAGTCCTTGTGAGACGATACTCGAGTTGTCGCTCCCTAGCTACATATTTTTAAGCCACTCGCTTTTTGACGCGTGCGCGACAGTGTGTCCAAAATTGGCGCCGTTGCCGGGGACTCTTGTTGTTATTAACAGAAAATAATAATAAAAAATTTGCATTGATGAATTAGTTATGGCTTTTATGTCTGGTTGTGAATCTTAGTACTTCCCATGGATAATTACATGCATGGTTATATGCCTGACTTTGATGAGCCACCACCATGCATATATTATCCTAACTTTGCTGGAAGTTATGAGTTTAATAACGATTTTGGCATGTTTAGGGTGAATGATTATTCTAGCCAACATAGTGGAGGACAGGGAATCTTGGATGAGATAGCTTCTTTGATACAACAAATGGCACAGAACAATCTTGAATTCCAACGGAGGACAGAGGCAAGTCTTCAGGATTTTTCCACTCAAAATGGTCACATCGCCTCCGCCTTGGCTACACTGCAAACTCCACATCTCCTTGAAGAACATACAGATTCACAAATAGTTGTTCTTGACAATACTTCCTCTGAGGATAATTTTGATAATGATGTCAAGAACACTATTATTGATGAACTGTGTGTTGAATTTCCAGACATTCAAGCCTTTTCTGATTCTATTTATTGTACTATATGTACTGACTGTACTAACACTAACCCTTGTGTGGTGTGTGCTGAGATTTCTGCATGTGTAGCAGGTGATGGATTTGTTAGTGCAGTGAGTGAAAATCGTGTAGAAGTTGAAGCAGCACCAGTAGCCCTCCCCACCTGTTTGCCACCTCCCACTGTGGAACAACCAGCGGAGGAGTTCAAGCCTCTGCCTGAGAGACTGGATTTTGCATCCTTGAGTATGAAGGAACTATGGCCAGTCCAAGAGGTTGAATCCCATTTTTATTGGGAGGACTTTGTAGATAAAGAGGTCATCCTTGGCCCAAGAGGGAGTGAGAAGTCCGCCGCACTTGGCGAAGTCACCATGACTGTCAAGTGCCCACTTTCATACTTATGCTTCATGCCATGGGATCCAGGAGGATCATATTGCACTTTGGGCATTCCGTGGCCACTGTATCACAGACAGTGGGATCCCGATGGAACCGCCTACATGAGTTTTCTCTAAACCTTTTCCTTTTTAATTATCCTTGCTTTGTTTTTGTTTTGTTTTCTTTTAGCTCTTGAATAATTTGAGAAGATCAAGAGTATGTGTGTGAGTCTTGTGTCGGTGAGCTTGTTGGTTTTTGATCAAATTTTGCATAGATGATTGCATGATATTTGTTGTCTGTTCATGATTTTCCCCCTAGGTTTTGAAACTTGAAAATTGATCCCCATGTGAAAAATTGAAAATTGAATTTTGAGATATTTCATTGTGATTGCATGATTTATGATAAGTTTGGGGTGAAGGGGTGCACACACTAGGGATTGAATCTCGGTCAAACAATTTGCAAAAATGTCCAGGTGAGGATTTGAGCCTCCAACATGTTCTTAATTATGTGAATCACTTTTGAGTTGCGGTTTCCCGAATTTGCTTGAATCTCTTCATAGTTTGCATGTTTATATGTTGCATCAGATGATTTAGGCAATTTTCTTTGAATTTGCTACTTGGCCTAAATTGAACTAGTCCCTAATGCATGTTCCCTAGTTAGCCCCTTTGAGCCTAATTAGCCTATTATTTCTTGATGACCTTATGTTATGAGCCTAAAATCTGAAAAAAAAACCATGTTAACCCGATCTTAGGATTAGGAGAGCATGGATGCTTAGCAAGACAAAGGTTGCAAGAAACTAAGTTTGGGGTGGCTACAAGGTTATGATGTGCTAGTTGGGATTGAGAAAAAAAATAAAAATAAAGGTTGGAGCCAAAGGCAAAAAGAAAAAGAAGAAAAGAATAAAAATTTCAAAAAGGATATTAAAAGAAAAAGGTTGTAGTCACCCAAAGCATAAAGAAAAATGGAAAAAGGAGTTTGAGTGGAAATTCAATATGTCAAAATGTTTCATGCTCTCTTAGTTCCTAGGGACTTAAGCCCAGTACCTTTGAATATCCTATCCTTAGCCAGGCCCCATTACAACCTTTAAAAGACCTTTTGATGTTGCATGCATGTTTTCGTGGGAACATTGATTGAGATGAAAATCAAATTCATGGGAAGTGCTCTTAAAATGTGAAATCGAGTGAAAAATTGTTAGCCTAGACAAACTGAGCGAATGAGTGAAACACTAAATTCCCTTGTGAGGAAGGCGATTGTTTGAATTTGGTGATCTCCCTTTTGTGTGTAACTTGGATCCTCAACTTAGATTAATGTTTGCATGAATGATGGAATTCTCAATGGTTTAAAGTAAATGAATGTGGGGATTGAATTGTTGAAAAGGGGGGAAACATTGAAGAGAAATTATTTTGTTGAAATTGCATGAAATTTGTGTGAATTTGATTGAAACCTTTAAGCTTGCCAAGTTTAAGTCCTTTTTGAGTTTTAGTTTGCTTGGGGACAAGCAAAGTTTAAGTTTGGGGTATTTTGATCAGCCTCTGGTTGACTAGTTTTATAACTAGTAAAGACCATGGTTTTATTCGAGTTTAATCTCGTTTTCTCCCAAATTAGACTTGATTGTCTTCAAGCAACATTTTGAGTCTCTAAAGTAGTTTTAGGTTAATTTAGTTGATTTTGAGTCAAATAAAGCACTTATTGCTATTTCCTGTTTTCAGGTTAATAAAGAGAAGCAATTCTGGGAATTTTTGCCCCGCGAGAGTCTACTCGCCTCGCAAGCCTGAAGGCCAGCCTGTGCAGAATTGTCATCTTCTCCGCCTCGCCCCCGCGAATCACTTTGTCTCGCCACGCGAGAAATCCAAACCCTGAAGGACAGAGACCATCACGACCTAGCCGTGATGAATGTCACTGTTTGTGACGGACTGGAATTTGAAGTCTCGCCTCACAATTCCTCGTCTCGCCTCGCGAGAAAGCCAAACAATGAAGATTTGTTTATAGGATTCGCCTCGCGAATCATGTTTCGCCTCGCGAGCGAGCGCAACCAGAATCTGTATTTATAGTCTGTTTTAGGGCAGAACTGAGTATCTGATCTTCTTCTTTTCCTTTTAGACAGACGGCTGCGAATTAGGTTTAGTGTTTTGTTTTTCATTTGTAATGGAGAACTAGTCTCCTTGGATTGATCTGCTGTATTCGGTTCCCATTGACACTTGAGGTTCTGTAATTCCCATTCTCATTGCTATTCTCTATCAATATTGTTCTGTATGTTCTGTTTGCTTAATTCAGGATTATATAGAATATGTATTGATTTATTTCGATGATTGTGTGTTTCTATACTTAATCGCGTTTGCTTAATTCGCGTGTGTTCAATTCGTGTTTGCTTAATTCACGAAGGGCTTAATCCGTTTGCTTAATTCAGAATTAGGAACATATGTCTCGTAGTGTCAATTTCACTTGTTAATTGCTGCTACAATCGAAAAGGGAGTAGAATCCGCTTAGGGCTTGGAATTATGTGAACCAATGATAGTGGGGAAACCGAAAGCAGTAGATTAATCCTTTTTAGCTTATTGATAATTATTTAGTTTGCATTGTTTTCTGCCTTGTTTTCTTAATTGAATTTCAATTCCAAAACCCCCCCAAAACTGATTTTGTGTTAATAACAATCCAAGAGTCCTTGTGAGACGATACTCGAGTTGTCGCTCCCTAGCTACATATTTTTAAGCCACTCACTTTTTGATGCGTGCGCGACAGCGTGTCCAGTAACCTCTTCATCTTGCACTCTGATTCGAAGTTGCCCTTTTTGTACATCTATCAAAGCATGACCAGTTGCTAGAAAAGGTCTCCCTAAGATAAGTGGAACTTCTGCATCCTCCTCCATGTCTAATATCACAAAATCCACTGGGAAGATAAACTTATCCACTTTAACCAAAACATCTTCCATAATACCATAAGGACGCTTGATTGATCTATCGGCTAGTTGCAATGCCATCCTTGTTGGTTTCACTTCACCACCTCCAAGCTTGTTCAAGATTGAAAGCGGCATCAAATTGATACTCGCCCCCAAGTCACACAAGGCCTTCCCAATAGCAACACTCCCAATTGTGCAAGGGATTGCAAAACTACCAGGATATTTAAGATTTGGAGGTAGCTTCCTTTGAAGTATCGCACTACATTTTTCCGTCAAGGCAACAGTCTCACCTTCTTTAAACCTTCTTTTCTTCGTAAGTAACTCCTTCATGAACTTTGCATAAGTTGGCATTTGCTCTAGTGCTTGACAAAGGGTATGTTGATTTGTAACCTCTTAAAGATGTCAAGAAATTTGGCAAATTGCTCTTCCTTCTCCTTCTTCTTGCTTAAGTGAGGATATGGCAACTTTACATAAGAATGGATCTCTTGAGACTTGTCTCCATCTTTCAAAATCTGACTCTTACTCTTCCTCAAAATTGAATTTTCATCCACTAACTTTTCTCTCTTGTCTTTTTCACTTTCTTTCTCTTCTTCCTCTATTACAACCTCTTTGCCTTTTTCCTCTTTTTTCTCTCTTTTTTCAGCACTCAACTTAGTTTTTTCAGCAACTCTCTGATTTTTCACCAAAGGCTCACCGCTCTCTTTCTCAAGACTTTTGCCACTCCTCAAAACAATAACCTTACAATGCTCTTTAGGATTTATTTGAGTATTACCTGAAAAACTGCCGCTAGATTGTTCCGCTAGGTGCTTTGTAATTTGTCCAACTTGAACCTCCAAGTTCTTTATGGATGCATCGGTGTTTTTCTGGTTTGACATGGACACTTGCATGAATTGATTGAGGATGTTCTCCAAGATAGAAGTCCGGTCTTGAGGCGGTTGTGTGGGATGAGGCTTGCTTGCTTGTCCGACATCTTGTTTCCAACCAAAACTTGTTTGATTCCTCCACCCTTGGTTGTAATTGTTAGGATATTGGTTGTTACCTTGCCACCCATAGTTCCCCATATAATTAGCTTCCTCATGGGAACTAGGTGTGGCCTCACACTTTCCATTATCATGATCTCCTCCACAAAAATCACATATCATTACCTGTTGAGGTGGCATGGTTGTCCCTTGAATGGTTTGGAGTTGTTGTGGGAGTTGATCTAGTTGCTTGGTAATGGACTCAAGTTGTTGTGTCATAAGCTTATTTTGAGCCAAAAGTACAGTTTGTGAGTCTAACTCCAACACTCCCCTTCTTGATGTGGTACCTCGGTCATGATGCATCATATAGTCGTTAGATGCCATAGCTTCTATCAAAGTCAATGCTTCCTCCGGTGTCTTTGTGTTCATGGAACCTCCAGCTAAGGCATCCAACATAAGCTTGGTTCACGGCCTCAATCCATTGCAAAATGTTTGCATTTGGACAAGATCATCAAACCCATGATTTGGACATCTTCGGAGCAAGTCTTTGAACCTTTCCCATGTGTCATGAAGAGTCTCACCTTCTTGTTGAGCAAAGCTTTTGATATCACCCCGTGTCTTCACAAATCTTGAGGCGGGAAAGAACCTTGCAAGAAATTTAGCCTCTAAGTCATCCCATGTAGTGATACTCCCCCTTGGTTGAGATTGGAGCCAAGCCTTGGCTCTATCTCTTAGAGAGAAAGGGAACAACCTTAGGCGAATTGCATCATCGCTAGCACCATTTAGCTTCACCGTATCACATAACTCAATGAAGTTGGAGACATGATTATTAGGATCCTCCTTCTCCATACCGGCAAATTGATTTTGTGAAATCATATTCAAGAGAGCCGGCTTGATCTTAAAATTGTTGGAATTCACTGGAGGCCTCACTATGCTAGTGACATGCCGATTGACATTTGTGTTGGCATAATCCCCAAGTGTCCTCCGTGGAGCACCCTCACCATTGCCTGCCATCTCAAGTGGTTCTTGATGAACTTGTGAAGTGGAGGTCTCTTGTTCACTTTCCTGCTGTGCTAATAACTTCTGCTGTCTTGCTTGACTCCGATTCTTCCTAGCCGCTTTCTCTATCTCAAGATCGTAGAGAAGTTGATCAGCTGGGATAGTACCTCGCATGCACAAAATCCTAGAGAGCAAGAATGTTAGCACTAAATGACCGCAAAGAGAAACAGATTAGTAAAACAGAAAAATAAATTTGTGCTTAAATTAGTAATCGAAATGAGTATGCTAGTATTGAAACACAGTCCCCGGCAACGGCGCCAAAAACTTGTTGATGAAATCTAGGCAAGTATACCCAGTCGTACAAGTAATAAAGAGGTAAGAGGGATATCGTTCCCACGAGGACTGAGACAAGTACTAGCACGCGTCAAATCAATTACTATCTAACCGGATGTTTGGATGGAAGGGAGCTCAATACTAAATACCAAGCCCAGCAAAAATAAACAAAATAAAAGGAAAAAAGTCTTTGAGAATTTTTGTCAAACACTTGGAATGCACAAAGAAAGGGATTCAAATATGATGAAAGATGTTGGGATTAAATTTCACTAAACCTTTGCCTCATGCAATACTAAGACCACCACCAATCCAGTTTATGCTTTAAATATTAAAATCAACCCACAAGATTACTCAAGTCCTAATTCCTTAGATGACAAGAGCCTAAATCCTCTAATTAAACCCTAATTCCTTAGGTGGCCTAATTAGTGAATTTGCATTAAGAGTAGGGATTACACGATTACTAATAATCCAAAATCCATTCCTAGATGCAAGGTTTACTAGGTGATTAATTCCAGATCAAGAAATGATAAGAACGTCCCCATTGCAAATCAAATCTTAGAACAATTCATGGATGATCAAACCACAAAAAGCATTAAGAATAGGAATCAAACACTAATAAGAAGGCATAAACACAGATTAATAGATCAAGGCAAACACATGAGGTTTAGTGTAGCTACATCTAATCCCAACAAAAAGGGATTTAGCTACTCATAGTGATAGAGAAAGCCAAAATAAAAGAAATAAGACCAAAGGAGAGAAGGAACTCCATGGAACCCTTCCATAGCCGTCACAACAGCCCCTGGTCCAGAGAGAATGTCTTTTTAGGGTAAAAGTCTGGTCTCCTTTTGATTTTTGCCCAGATCCTTATTTATAGATCAGGAATAATGAGCGTCACGGCCGTGACGGCCATCACGGCCAGGCCGTGACGGGTTCTGCCAAGGGCGTGCTTTCGAATTTTCGTCTGTCACGGCCGTGATGCTCATCACGGCTAGGCCGTGATTAGTTCTGCCTGTGAGGGTCTGGTTGTCACGGCCATGATGGTCATCACGGTTAGGCCCTGAACAACTCTGACTTTTGCCTTCTTTCTCTTCAGCTCTGCTTGATCATGGCCGTGATGGTCATCACGGCTAGGCCGTGATGGGCTCTGTTTGGCTCATTTTCTTCACTTTTCAAGCTCTATCTTCATCCAAGCTCCATCAGGGTCAATCTTGAGCATTTTATCCTAAATTCCTGCAAAACAACACCACGAAACCACCTTACCCGTTCCAAGGTAAAAACTATCCAAAATCAAACTAATTATTTCTAAACTATATGAAAAATGTATGTAAAATGATAATGAAATATGCGGTGTAATCACACTCATCAGAAACATCACAATAAACCTCAAAAGTTTCCTTAGGATCAGGGGGTACTAACACCAGTGAAGTAGTCAACTTCCTCTTTAACTCTTGGAAACTTTCTTCACACGCTTCAGTCTATGTAAACGCTTGGTCCTTCCGCGTTAACTGGGTAAGAGGTCCCACTATCTTGGAGAATCCCTCGATGAATCTCCTATAGTATCCTGCCAAACCCACGAAACTATGGATCTCTGTCGCAGTCTTTGGCCTTTCCCATTCCAAAACAGTTTCAACATTTGATAGGTCTACTGCAATTCCTTCACGCGATATGACATGACCCAAGAACTGAACTTGGTCCAACCAAAATTCACACTTTTCCGGCTTCTCGTAAAGTTGCTTCTCTCTTAAGGTTCGAAGAACTACTCTGAGATGTTCAACATGTTTTTCCTTGTTTGGAGAATAGATTAGAATGTCATCGATAAAGACAACGACAAACTGATCTAAGTAAGGACGAAAAGTCCTATTCATGTAATCCATGAATATCGCGAGAGCATTCGTCGCTCCAAACGGCATTAGGGACATCCTCTACCTTCACACAGATCTAATGGTATCCCGGCCGTAAATCTATCTTCGAGAAAATGGCCGCTCCACGTAATTGGTCCATTAAATCATCTATCCTTGGAAGTGGATACTTGTTCTTAATCGTCGCCTTGTTCATATATATATATATATTTAAAAGAGTAGATAAACACTTAGAACATGATATACGAACAATATAAATATCTAAGCAGTGGCAGTTGCAACTTGATATATATATATTACAAATGGTCAGGGCCTTATATTACCGACCATTGATAACACTAAACATAAAAGGGAAAAGCAGTAAGCAAGATAAAGCAAAACGGGGGAAGGTCTGGAACCACAAATCAAAATACCGTGGCTCTATGAAGCCAAATATAGTCGGACCAGGATACACTATTCCCAAAAAGGACACCCCTAAGCTGGTCTACAACTAATAGCCGTAAAAAGGGCCAGTCTGAACACTCCCGCTCCCTGAGGAGTTCCCCGACGACGCATCCACCACTTCTCCCCCCTCATCGGGGGAGTCAAAATCATCAAAATCAGGATCGTCGTCAGGCAAATACTCCGGCACATCATCAATGTCGTCGTCGTAATGGACGTGATCTTCCGGCTCGCCTTCAGGGTTTTCCTCAGGATCTTCCTCCGGATCCTCTTCAATAGGTGAAGCCAACTCAACTCCCGGAAGTGGCACTCCTAAGGGTGGGTGCTCGTGAAGTTGTCCCCTCTGTGCCAACACTTGTAGATAGTACCAAGAGGGTGGTAGTGACACTCGGACCATTCCTACTGTCTGCACTCGCTGCTGTGGACCATCTTCCCCGTTTCCTTTTAGTTCACTAACCGGCTCGTGATAGATGGCCGCATGGGATCCGAAGAGTATGTTCCACGCCCCCCGATCACCCGCATTGTGAAAAGTTAGTGTCCTCATTCCCGTCGATGTCAGAGGCGCGTAGGGATCCATCTAAACCCGAATACATACATACATACATACATACATACATACATACATACATACATACATACATACATACATACATACATACATACATACATACATACATACATACATACATACATATATATATAGACACACACACACACACACAAAACAATTCCATAGGGAGAAGGAACAACAAGAAAACATGCAAGAGTGATATACCAATATATGGATTGGACACAATAACCATATTCATGGTGCATACATCACATAAGCATATATCAGATATTTCCAAATAATTTATCAAAATTAAACATGTATAATGTCAAAGGGTCTCATGCGCGCACGGTCAATTTCGATGAAAATATGCATGACACTTCAATATTCAGGCTCTAAACTTAATCTCATGAGATCCATTCGTCATTCTAAGAGAAGATCAAACTCAAATCGCCACCACTTTGGCATCACGTTAAGTGACTAAACATCCATAGCATACTGTCCCATCCCAGGATGCAGTATTCCATGCTCATGGATTTAATAACACACTATCCCATCCCAGGATGCAGTGATACATCGTATTGTGAATACCTGATCATCAAGGCATCACTCCTATCAACGTGAGGCACGTCTGCCTAAAATTCATGTAAAACAATTGTTCTCAACGTTTTCTTTGTGTTCATTCTCTTTCGTTGTCGAAGCTCAGAAGCTAACGACTTTTCATAAATTTTAACGTTTTGAAATTATCAACATCAACATGGGACACGCAGTCTGATGCTCAATCACAACACCTTAGACCGATGCGCCAGTCAAGACTTGTGGTCATAGAAAACAACTTTCAACTTTTCCATGTTTTATCACAACGTGAATAGGACGCACAATCCACAACAACGTGACACGGATCCAAGATCTATGTGTAAGTTATAGAACTCTAGTATTCGACGTCTCGCATACCAGATTCATCTTTAAACATATTTATTCCTTTTCGTTCATTGAAATGAAATACAAATAAAAAATGAAACCTCGATGACTTGTCTAAGCTTGCCAGAATATTTTCAAAAGTATTTTACCAAAATCTTTTCATTGGAAATGCATTTGTAAACGTTAAGTCATAAAGAAATCCATTTTCCCTTTTAAAATTCCTATTCTCTTCCAAACTAACTTTAGAACGTTGTCGAATCCTTTTAAATTCTTTTCTAAAATAGTACCAATCATTTTCAAAGGTTTTCAATCATAAAACATACTTCTTAAAATTATTTTCACTTATACTAAAATTATTTGAACGGAAGAAAGGTTGTTCTCAAGCTTTAAAATATTTTTCACTTAGTTCCTAGAATACTTTCCATTTCATTTTTTTTCTCCAAAATTGGTAATATACTAAGATATATTTTCTTTTCTATTTCAAATCTCAACTTCATTTCTTTTAACAAAGAAGCGCTCTGATAAACACAGTTATAATCAAGGTTTCCTCATGAGTCTTTTGAGACTTTTATCTAATTAATTAGTTGTGCACTGACAGAGGTCGGGCTTCTCAGATATCAATCAACAGCATAACAAATAAAACAGTTCATGCCATATATCCAAATCATAATATATTAAATCATCAAGCTTAGACATTTAAAGCAAGCAGTTCAATCATATTAGACAACTCAGTACATCACCAATCATATAAGACAACTCAATTCATCACAACAATCATGCATACGGTTATAGGAAACATCCCTCAGGCTTTCCCCTCTTACCTGAGATCAAGGTATTAGTGCTTCTAGCTTGGTGTAGGTTACTACGATCCTTCGTACTCACTTCACGACAGAAGTCTAAGAATTTCAAACACATAACACAAGTCAAAAACAACTAAAACATCATCATCTACCTTAGTCCTAAATTCGGCCATGACACGAACATAGGGTTGGAGATTTTCAAAATTTATACAACTCATGGGTCAATGATCCTTAAGTGCTAGGAGTTCATAGAAATTGGTTTT
>CM061065.1:230401967-230429467 GCA_030762895.1 Sophora flavescens
AGAGAAGAGGCTCCATGTGAGCTTTCCTTCTTCTTCAAAGCAACCCCTCTTGGCTCCCTTCTAGGGTTGAAACCCTAGCCCAGCTGCAGCCTCCAAATGCCTTCAAATGGACCCCAAAAACTCCCTTCATCTGTCTGCTGCGTTCTTATTTATAGGTCTGTTGCGTGTCACGGCCGTGATGGCCATCACGGCCAGGCCGTGACGCGTTCTGGAGTGGGCGTATTCTCAACTTTTGAGCTCTCGCGAGGCGAGCTGGAGTTCGCGATGCGAACCTTTAATTTTTAGCCTATCACAGCCGTGATGTATATCACGGGCAGGCCGTGACAGTCTCTGACTTTTGCCTTCTGCTCTGCTTGATCACGGCCGTGATGGTCATCACAGCCAGGCCGTGATGGGCTCTGTTTGGCTCATATTCTTCACTTTTCAAGCTCTATTTCATCCAAGCTCCACCATGGCTGATTTTGATCATTTTTACATTGAATTCCTGCAAAACAACACCAAGAAACCGCTTCACCCATTCCAAAGGAAAATCTAACTAAAATCAACTAAAGAATGCCTAATCTATATGAAAAATGCATGCAAATATGTACAGAAAACATGATGTAAAATCACACTATCAAATCACCCCAAGCTTATTCAATTGCTTGTCCTCAAGCAATCACTAAGGCCAGAAGAATAAACAGAACATTGATAGTGAACCAAGAACCCGAGCATATAATCCAAGCAATAGGCAATTCATACAATTCAGTAAGAGACAATCAATTCAAGTCCAATTAGAGGTTCAGGTTCCTCAGATTCATATTCTCACTGATTTGGGCACTCTTTCTCACCTGAAGCTCACCCCAAGCTTGTTCATTTGCTTGGCTCTCTTCCTCACCACTCTCAAGTGTTTAGGGGTATATGACATTTCGCTCAATTTTCCTCAAGGAATGAATCCTACCATAGGCTTGACTATCAACCAAATCTCTACTTTATTAATGAAAACAATTAAGAATCAAGAGGTCTTTTATTTGGTTGTAACGTGGCCATGGGATTAATCGTTAGGTGGGGATAACAAGAAAAGGACATTTCAAAAGGCTAAACCAAATGTCAAACATTGCAAACATGACACCTTCTAAAATACCTTCTTGGGTTTTCAATTGATTTTTCTACCTTTCTTTTCTTTCTTTTTCTTTTTATTTCTCATTTCTTTTTTTGTCATCCCCTTCTCTATTTTATTTTTATTTTTTTCTTTTGTTTTTCTTTTTCTTGGAGAAGGGAGATTTTTTCAAATCAAGAGAATTATTTTTTTCTGATTCTTTTCCCAAACTTTTTTCAACTACCCTTTTACCCTTTTTGTAATACTTTAGAAGGTCCCTTATCCAACATATTTATCAAAACATTTTAGGGTACCAAGAAAAGCATTTTATTCATTCAGGCTCAAAATTGGGCAACTAAGGGGTAGCATTTCATCATTCAAAGCTTAGAAGGCCAGAAAAATACCTATTGCCTCAATCATTTTCAAAAATGTTTTCAAAAATTTTCAAGCTTCGAAATGGTTTCAAGTCAAGTTCTAGAGAAAACAAACCAAGAGGAATAGCACTCTAACACAAAGAATGGGGTAAAATTTTGTGAGTACCCCTTTGGCTCAAAATCTCACATTTTAGTTCAGAACTCAATGAAAAACACAAATCCATAGAACCATATGCTAATCATCAACTATCCAAGATTATCTCAAACATTTTCATTTGCAGCCTTATCACAAGAATAAACAGAATTGGGTTCAACAATTCACTATCTCAAATTATGGGGCACTTAGTCCTCACAATTGGATGCAAAATCTTAGCAAGGGCAATCTAATTGTGTGATCATGCAAAGCTATCATGCAAGACTATATGAATGTAACATGAAAAATGCAAATGCAAAATACCCCTACCCCAAGCTTAAAAATTTACATTGTCCCCAATGTAAACAATCAAGTTGGAGAGAGGAGAAGAAAAATAAAATAAAGCAAAAAATTGGAACGGTTTACCGAGGCGTTAGCGGGTGTTGACTTTCATTTCAGTCAGAAACTGCTTGAAAGTTGGGTTGCTTTTTCTTGTCTTCTTGCTCTTCCCTCCTTCCTTCTTACCCTGGAATCACTTGGCAATTTTATTAGCAAAAGAAAACTCTTGATCTTCTCAAATTATTCAAGAGTTTAAAAGTCAAAAATAAAATCTAACTAAACAAAAAGAAAAAAGGAAAAAGGAAAAGAAAAATTGGGTTGCCTCCCAATGAGCGCTTCTTTAATGTCACTAGCTTGACTTATTAAAAAGCATCCACCTGGATCCTCCTCCCGGATCAAATGGAAATTGGGATGGTGTTGTAGCAGTAAAATAACTTTATTCTCAATTCCACCCAGCCATTGGGTGAAATATCCATTGACCTTTGCAACCATAATAATGCACTTACTTCCTAGCGGGTCAAATGGCATTTTCACCAGGAAGTTTGAAAAACAAGGGGAAGGGACTAGTTTACCAATGTCCACACATGCATGCAAGCCGACATATTTGTCCAATGCAGAAAAATCAAACTGCTCAGCAAGCATGGTGGAATCCCCTACCACTTCGTCTTCATCTTGAACTATCCCCCAAACCAGATTTTCCTCAAATTGGGCTTCAGGTGACTTTTGTACTAACTGTTTGCAAATCTCCTCAACGTGCGTTTTGAAGTTCTGCTGCACAGCTTCGATACTGTCACAGTTGGCTCTTGCCTTGGCCTCAGAGGTGGATAGCTCTTGGGAATACTGTTCTAGAGCAGCTTTCAACGGTATTTGCTCCTTCCATTCCCATTCCTCCTCATGCTTCATTATCACACTATAAGCTTGTGCATGAGGGCAGTGACGTCCCCAGAGCCCGTAGTCTCCCAAGACTACATTGGGCCCAAAGTGGTATTTTGTAACACCGTCCAAGGTGGGAAAGTAATAAGTCTCCATGATTTTCAGTCCACCTTGCACAAACAAAACTCAAAACAAAAAGATCAAATATATACAAAAAAATAAAAAAGAATAAAAATGTCTAAATTAGTTGCCTCCTCTGTTACTAATGATATTGGCAAAACCAATCCCCGGCAACGGCGCCAAAAACTTGTTAGACGAAATCTGGGCAAGTATACCCAGTCGTGCAAGTAATACGGTGGTAAGACCGGTTTATCGTATCCACGGGGATTGGATGTCAAGTACCAATTCGCAAACTCAGCAACTATCTAGACTAAACAGAGAGTTCAAAACAAACAAAAGAAAAGAAATAAAATCTTTTTGTCTTTTTGGGGACTTTTGACAAACACTTGGAGTGCAGAAAGGATATGTTGGGACTAGACTTCACCAACACTCCCTTTCTTGATGTGGTACCTCGGTCATGATGAATCAAATAGTCATTAGATGCCATAGCTTCTATTAAAGTCAATGCTTCCTCCGGTGTCTTTGTGTTCATGGAACCTCCAGCTGAGGCATCCAACATAAGCTTGGTTGAAGGCCTCAATCCATTGCAAAATGTTTCCATTTGGAAAAGATCATCAAACCCATGATTTTGACATCTTCGGAGAAAGTCTTTGAACCTTTCCCATGTGTCATGAAGAGTCTCACCCTCTTGTTGAACAAAGCTTGTGATATCACCCCGTGTCTTCACAAATCTTGAGGCGGGAAAGAACCTTGCAAGAAATTTAGCCTCTAAGTCATCCCATGTAGAAACGCTCCCCCTTGGTTGAGATTGGAGCCAAGCCTTGGCTCTATCTCTTAGAGAGAATGGGAACAACCTTAGGCTAATTGCATCATCGGTAGCACCATTTAACTTCACCGTATCACACAACTCAATGAAGTTGGAGACATGATTATTAGGATCCTCCTTCTCCAGCCCGACAAATTGATTTTGCCGCATCATATTCAAGAGAGCCGGCTTGATCTCAAAATTGTTGGAATTCACTGGAGGCCTCACTATGCTAGTGACATGCCGATTGACATTTGTATTGGCATAATCCCCAAGTGTCCTCCATGGAGCACCCTCACCATTGCCTGCCATCTCAAGTGGTTCTTGATGAACTTGTTCAGTGGAGGTCTCTTGTTCTCTTTCTTGTTATGCTAATAACTTCTGCTGTCTTGCTTGACTCCGATTCTTCCTAGCCGCTCTTTCTATTTCAGGATCGTAGAGAAGTTGGTCAGCTGGGATAGTACCTCGCATGCACAAAAGCCTAAAGACCAAGAATGTTAGCACTTAAATGACAGCAAAGAGAAACAGACAATAAAACAGAAAAATAAAATTGTGCTTAAATTAGTAATCGAAATGGGTATGCTAATATTGAAACTCAAGTCCCCGGCAACGGCGCCAAAAACTTGTTGGACGAAATCTAGGCAAGTATACCCAGTCGTACAAGTAATAAAGATTTAAGAGGGATATCGTTCCCACGAGGACTGAGACAAGTACTAGCACGTACCAAACCAACTACTATCTAAGCGAACCTTTGGATGGAAGGGGGCTCAATATTAAATACCAAGCCTAACAAGAATTAAAATAAACAAAATAAAAAGGAACAAGTTCTTTTTGTATTTTTGTCAAACACTTGGAATGCAGAAAAATGGTTCTTCAAATATGATGAAAGATGTTGGGATTAAACTTCACCAAACCTTAGCCTCATGCAATACCAAGACCACCAATCCAGTTTATGCTTCAAATATTAAAATCAACCCACAAGATTACTCAAGCCCTAATTCCTTAGATGACAAGAGCCTAAATCCCCTAATTAAACCCTAATTCCTTAGGTGCCTAATTAGTGAATTTGCATTAAGAGTGGGGATTACACGATTACTAATAAACCAAAATCCATTCCTAGATGCAAGGTTTACTAGCTGATTAATTCCACATCAAGAATTGATAAGAACGTCCCCATTGCAAATCAAATCTCAAAATCAATTCATGGATGATCAGACCACAAAAAGCATTAAGCATAGGAATCAAACACTAATAAGAAGGCATAAACATAGATTAATACATTAAGGAAACTACATGAAGTTCAGTTTAGCTACATCTAATACCAACAAAAAGGGAATTTAGCTACTCATGATCATAGAGAAAGCCAAAATAAAAGAAATAGAGATAAAGGAGAGAAGAAACTCCATGGAAGCCTTCACAGCAGCCCCTGGTACAGAGAGAATGTCTTTGGTTAAAAATTGTCTCTTTTCTGTTCTGCCCAGATGCCTATTTATATATTAGGCGCGCGTCACGGCCGTGACGGGTTCTGTCATGGGCGCGCTTTCAAATTTTGGTTTGTCACGGCCGTGATGCTCATCACGGCTAGGCTGTGACCAGTTCTGCCTGTGAGGGTCTAGTTCAGCTGACAGGTCATGGCCGTGATGGTCATCACGGCTAGGCCGTGACTAATTCTGAATTCGGCCTTTCTTCCTTTTTAGCTCTGCATGATCATGGTCGTGATGGTCATCACGGCTAGGCCGTGATGGTCATCACGGCTAGGCCGTGATAGGCTTTGTTTGGCTCATTTTCTTCACTTTTCAAGCTCTATCTTCATCCAAGCTCCATCATGGTTGATCCTGACCATTTTGTCTTTAATTTCTGTAAAACAACACCACAAAACCGCCTTACCCGTTCCAAGGTAAAAACTAACAAAATTCAAATAAAAATTGCCTAAACTATATGAAAATGCATGCAAAAATGCACATGAAATATGAGGTGTAATCACACTCATCATGATCTCACCCCCTGCTTTCATCATCGAGCGAGTAAGATATTCAGTTCAGTCATCATGGGTAAGGGTACTATAATGAAAATGAGGTTTCCATTGTTGGTGTTGCTGGGAGTTCTTTTCCTGGCTTCAGCGACTATCTCATTTGGCCTTGCTTACCAGGAGAAGGAGAACCCCGTTAGTCATAAAAGTGCCTGCAAAACCATGGTGGTTGCAAGCTGATCAAGAACCGTGAGTCTGAGGAGTGGGAGGGACTTGAAGAGCAGCATGAAAGTCGACAACCATGGAGAGAAAGGGGAAGCCGGGAGAGTGAGGAAGAAGAATAGCGTGACCTAAGGTAAAAACCGCATCGTCGGCACAAGGAGCAGGAGCAGCTGGAAAGTGAGGGTCAACGAGGAAGGGGTAAGGAAGAAGAGGAGGAAGAGCCATGGGGACAGCAGCATCAAAGTCAAAGGGAGGAGAGAGGACAACGCCCTGAGAAGAGGGAGCAACGTGAAGAGAAAGGAGAAGGACAAGGGTCACAGTCACGGTCACGAAGACAAAGAAACCCTTTTTACTTCAGCTCAAACAGGTTCCAGACTCGTTACAAGAATCGAAATGGTCAGATTCGTGTCCTTCAGAGGTTCGACCAGAGATCCAATAAGCTTCAGAACCTCCAAAACTATCGTATTGTAGAGTATGAATCCAAACCCAACACCCTAATTCTTCCTCATCACTCTGATGCTGAGTACATCCTCGTTGTCCTCAGAGGTAATTTAAGAGTACTTATTAAGGATAATTGATTAATGATTGATGACAATAAATTAATTTTGATAATTATTGGGAATGTGATTGCAGGGAGAGCCACAATCACAGTAGTGAATACCGACAACAAACAAGCCTACAATCTTGAGCGTGGTAATGCCCTGAGACTCCCTGCTGGCACCACTTCTTATATTCTTAATCGAGACGACAACCAGAATCTGAGAATAGTCAAACTCGCTATACCCATTAACAAACCTGGACAATTTGATGTATTGCTCAATCTCATATTTCTCACAATTAATATTCGTTTCTTTTCCAACTCCGACTAATTTGTTTTTTCTTTATAGGATTTCTTCCCATCAAGCACTGAAAACCAACAATCCTACTTCCGAGGCTTCAGTAGGAATACTCTAGAGGCTGCCTTCAATGTAAGGCATAAGCATCTTATCTTTTATGCATTTTTTGGTTTGATAATTGTTGAGTAAATATAATCATTATGTGCTTGTTATGATTTCATAGACCCGATACGAGGAGATACAAAGGGTTTTATTAGGAGAGGGGGAACAAGAACAAGAGCAAGAACCAGAACAACAAAGCCAACAAGAGGGGGTGATAGTCAGAGTGTCAAAGTAACAGATTCAAGAACTGAGCAAACATGCCAAATCTAGCTCAAAAAAAGGCAAACCTTCTGAATCCGGCCCTTTCAACTTGACAAGCAAGAAACCTATCTATTCCAACAAGTTCGGAAACTTCTCTGAGATCACCCCAGACAAAATACCCAGCTTGAGGATTTGGAACTGTCTCTCTCCTATGTAGAGATTAACAAGGTATACAAACACATAGCCATATAGATCATCCACATTGGATAACTTTATATTTTGACACTAATAATATTGATTTGTTTTTCAATAATTTAGGGAGCTTTGTTGCTGCCACACTACAATTCAGAGGCCATAGTGATAGTTGTGGTTAGCGAAGGAATAGGAAACCTTGAACTGGTGGGTCTAAGAGAGCAACAACAGCAAGAGGAAGAGGAGGAACAACAGGAGATAGAGCAAGAAGAAGAAGAGGAAGAAAAAGAGGGATATAGGCAAGTCCGGAGTTACAGAGCTAGATTGTCTCCAAGAGATATTTTCGTAATCCCGGCAGGATATCCAGTTTCCATCAATGCTTCCTCAAATCTTAATTTGCTTGGGTTTGGTATCAATGCTGAGAACAACCAGAGAAACTTCCTCGCAGGTACAATATTATAACACAATTCAATTCAATGTACTGTATATTACTTTGCTTTATGACATGTCACCATTGCTTCAACTTATTGATGCCCTTTTGGTGATTGAAAATTGGAAGGCGAGGATGACAATGTGATAAGCCAATTAGATAGACCAGTGAAGGAGCTTGCATTCCCTGGATCGGCTCAAGATGTTGAGAGGTTAATCAACAACCAGGAACAATCCTACTTCGCGAATGCTCAGCCTCAGCAAAAGGAGGAGGATAGGCATGGAAGAAAAGGTCTCTTGTCTTCGATTTTGGGTGATTTTTACTGAGTAAACTATGTTATGTATAACTACTATCTATGTTGTAAGAGCTCATAGTTGGCGATGAAAGAATCATGCCCTTGTATCTAAAACTAGAGCTCCAACTTTCTGTTATGAATAAATAAAATCAAGCATAAAAGTTTTGCGTGTCCTTCAACTTTCTACTTATCTAATTTAATATGGTTATATACTACATATTTTCTGCATGGGTTAATTTGCTTTTACTTCTGCAGTAAATTATCTGAACTCTCACTCTAAAATGAAAATGAAGCAAAGACATGATAAATCATATCACACGACCTTGAGTTTAGTTAGTTTGTACTCAGCGACGTTCCACTCATATTTATTTAGATACACACCCACACAAAGGTGGCGGGTGGCGGATCAAAAATATTTTTACACCCTTTTGGATAAAATATTGAGACCTTGAAAAGAAAACAAATTCGGTTTATGATATATAGAGTGTGTTTGTTATTGTTTATTTTGTTAAAAAAATCAATTTTTTAATTAAATAATCATTTTTTAAAACTTTTAGTGTATTTGTTTTTGCTTTTGAAAATAATGAAAAGCAGGAAAAAAAATTAATTTTAGGATGAAAAACAATTTTTATTAGCTTTTGAAAAAAAAGACATTTTTTATAACTAATTACTTTTTAAAAATAATTTTGATGATTATAAACAAACACAAACCTACTTCTTTTTTTCTTTAAAATCTCTAAAAATAATCAATAAATCTATCATTCGTGGAATAGTTTGAATTACTACATAGAATTTCTCAGTACAATCTATATTTAGGTGAAATATTTTTATAGAATACAAGTAACACCCCGATTTTCACTGTTTCAAAATAATCGAAATGCGGACGATTATTTGTATATATTTATATGAGTATTAGAAAATTATTTTAAATAAATGGAGTTTATCACTCAATCCTACTTGAATGTAGGAAGCTACGATTAAAATTTAGGTTGAAACGACGGGCGAATCCCGGCCCGCTATTTTCACTGACAGTATATTTATACTGCTCAAAAGACCAAATTTTAATTCGTGAACGAAAGATTTAAGATTTTTATTTTATTTCCTACAATTGTGTATTTTTAGAATTATTTCAAAAAAAAATAAATAATATACATTTTACGGGCGAAATACGTAATCGGGCGAACGACAGAGTGGATTTTGGAGTTTCCAAGAGCAGATAAAGAGGTTATCTTAGAATTTTGAGATGATTCATGGAGATGAATCACACTTTTGAGTCTAGAGGATTCTACAAGGTTAAAGTGACAATTTATGGATATTTGCACTTTAGTCCTTGAACTTTTTATTAATTACACTTTGGTCCCTAAGTTAGTTTCTATGTTTTTCCAAGTGAATTGGGCCAGAATCTTTGCTCCAAGCCCGTTAGAGGACCATGGCCTTAAAGCCCAAATTCCTTGTCCATGAATTTAATTTCATGAAGCCCATTAGAAATCATGTAAGTTTCCTATGTCATGTTTAAGCTTTAAGCCTTTTGGTGGGCCCCACAAAATAAATTCAAGACCAAGTTTTCAAGGCCCATGCGCATGCCCATGAGGGAGTAGGGGCTGCCCTCATCTTGGATGAGGCAAGATTATTCTAGAATTTTCTACCATGTTCTTACATATTCTACAAGGTTCCACACCATTCCACTATGTTCTCCATCCTTCTAGGTTTTTCCAAAAAGTCTCAAGGAAAATTCAACAAAGATGAGTCAAGATGAGGACACATTTAATGTGGCACATGGTCATCATTTCAATCTATTGACAAATTGCAAAATAGTCCTTATACTTTTGGAATCTTTGCAAAATGGTCCCTAGGAATTATTTGCACTTAAGTCCTTTGAGAAATCACCTCCTTTCTATTTGATCCTTCAAAAGTGGCGCACCACACTTCTACAAATACCCTCCCTCACATTTCATTTTCTTCCTATTGTCATTTGTTTCAAAAACTCTTAAGTTCATAAGCCTTTTAGCATCCCTTTGTGAAGCAAGTCCTTGGATCTTCACTTGTTTTTGATCTTCAAGAGGTGAATCCTATTCTTCTTCCTTAATCATGTCTATGTTCTTCAATAATTTTCATGATTCAAAGTCTATTTCATCTATGTTCATCACTTTTAAGTTTCTAGATCTAGAACTTTGAAAATTCATAACTAATTCTAGAAAAATCCTTTTGACATGAAACCAATTGCTATGATCTTATAATCATCTCTATTTTCATCATCTAGAAGTATATGATCATGAGAAATTTCTTTCCTAAATTTCTGGACTGGGCCGAATCTATGACAAAATGATGTTCATGGATTTTGTTTCATTTTCATGTCTTGATTCATGATTCAATCATCAAGTACCTTGGTAGTTCTTGTAAGTAATTAGTAAATAGAAGATCAAAAATAAAACTCTAACCTATTTGTTTCATTAAGGCCGAAACCCTAGCTATGAACACTTGATGGTTTAGTGATTCAAAAGTTGTTTTGTAACACTTGAATCCAACTCTAAGTCTTGTATATTGATTAAATCCAAGAGTTGAGAAATTTTAAAAACTTCTAGCCTAAAATCTTGAGAAAAACAGAAACCCTAGTTCTTGGAACTAGATGAGTTTTAGTTCATGTTCTTGGTTAATAATCTTGGTTTAAGTGCTTAATCATGTTTAAGTTACTTATGGATCATAAATCCCTAAGTTAACAAAATTTGGTTTTAGAAAGATGCATTGAAACTGACCTTGTTTTTAATTATGAAAAATGCCATTTTATGATTGAACAGGGGATTGTTTTGGGGCATATTATTTCTAAAGAGGGTATTTCAGTAGATCCTGCTAAAATTGATGTGATTTCTACATTGCCTTACCCATCTTGCGTTCGTGAGATTCGTTCTTTTCTTGGTCATGCAGGTTTCTACAGGCGCTTCATTAAGGACTTCAGCAAGATAGCTCTTCCTCTGTCAAACTTGCTGAAGCATGATGCCATGTTCAACTTTGATGACAACTGCAAGAAGGCATTTGACTTCCTGAAAAGGGCATTGACCTCTACCCCCATCATCCAGCCCACTGACTGGACCCTCCCTTTTGAGCTCATGTGTGATGCTTGTAACTATACTGTGGGGGAGGTCCTAGCACAAAGGGTGGGCAAGGCTTCACATGTCATTCATTATGCTTCTAGGACTTTAGATGCTGCACAGTCTAATTACACCACCACTGAAAAGGAACTTCTAGCTGTTGTTTTTGCTCTTGATAAATTTAGGTCATATTTGCTAGGTTCCAAGGTTATTGTTTTCACTGACCATGCAGCTCTGAAGTACCTGTTGAAGAAACCAGAAGCGAAGCCGAGATTGATTCGGTGGATGCTATTGCTCCAAGAGTTTAATGTGGAGATAAAAGACAAGAGTGGAGCTGAAAATTTAGTAGCTGATCACTTGAGCAGAATAGCAAGGGATGAGGATCCTTCTCCCATCCAGGATGACTTTCCTGATGAGCAGCTTCTACATCTGCATGAGGTAACACCTTGGTTTGCTGATATTGTTAACTATCTTATTGCTGGTGTTTTTCCTGCAGGTGCAACTGGATCACAGATCCACAAACTCAAGAGTGATTCCAAGTACTATGTTTTGGATGACCCGTACCTTTGGAAGTTTGGCAGTGATCAGGTAATTAGGAGGTGTGTCCCCGACTATGAGATTGAGTCTATTTTGTACTTTTCTCATGCCTCTCAAGTAGGGGGACACTTTGGGCCACAGAGGACTGCAAGAAAAGTCCTAGATTCTGGGTTCTACTGGCCCACCATTTTTAGAGATGCTTATGAGGTCTACCGGACTTGTAAGGCGTGTCAAACAGCAGGTACAACCATCACTCGCAAGAGTGAAATGCCTCAGCAACCTATGCTCTTCTGTGAGGTGTTTGATGTGTGGGGAATCGACTTTATGGGTCCTTTCCCTGCATCTTTTGGCTTTCTCTACATTCTTTTGGTTGTTGACTATGTTTCAAAATAGGTGGAAGCTATCCCCACTAGGACTAATGATTCTAAAGTTGTTGTAAATTTTGTCAGGTCCAATATTTTCTGCAAGTTCGGAATACCTCGAGCAATCATAAGTGACCAAGGCACCCATTTCTGCAACCGCACCATGGAGGCTTTACTCCGGAAATATGGAGTTGTGCACAGGGTCTCCACTGCTTACCATCCCCAGACCAATGGCCAGGCTGAGACCTCCAACAGAGAGATCAAACAGATCTTAGAAAAAGTGGTGCAGCCAAGTAGGAGGGATTGGAGCCGCCGTCTAGAAGACACACTTTGGGCTCACAGAACAGCTTTTAAGACACCAATAGGGATGTCCCCGTACAGACTTGTGTTTGGTAAGGCGTGTCATCTGCCTGTGGAAGTTGAGCACCAGGCTTATTGGGCAGTCAAGTGCTGTAATTTGGAAATGCAACAAGCTGGCATTGAAAGAAAACTCCAATTACAGCAGCTTGAAGAGCTTAGGCTAGAAGCCTATGAAAGCTCCCAGATTTATAAAGAGAAAACCAAGCACTTTCATGATAGGATGATTGCTAGGAAGGAATTCTCTGTGGGTCAACAGGTCTTACTGTTTAATTCCCGCCTGAAAGTTATGACTGGGAAACTTCGATCCAAGTGGATTGGCCCATTTGTTGTTACTAATGTTTTTCCTCATGGTTCAGTAGAGATTAGAAGTGCAGGTAGCAACAAGGCCTTCAAGGTTAACGGGCAGCGGCTGAAGCTATTCCATGAGAGCTCGGTGCCTGAGGATGCTACTGTTGAGGAGCTCTCCTTGGAAGCTCCCACCTACACTGCCACTTGATCAGGGAACACCCTTTCCCTTCCTTCACTCTGATTTTATAGTTATGTTGTTTCATTGAGGACAATGTATGTTTTAAGTGTGGGGGAGGGAACCAATTGTAGCTTTGTTTTGTGTTTTATCTTGTTTTTCTTTTAGCTCTTGAATAATTTGTGTGAGTCTTTGGTCGGTGAGCTTGATTGGTTTTGATTGATTTGGCACAGATTTATTGCATGATTTATGTGATGATTCCCCCTAGGTTGAAAAAAATAAAATAAAAAATAAAATAAAATTTTGAAAAGTGATCCCCATGTGAAAAAAATTGAAAACTGAACTTTGAGATATTTTGTTATGATTGCATGATTTATGATAAGTTTGGGGTGGCTAGAAGGATGTGACATGTCATTCTGGGGTGAGAAAAAGAAAAAAAACAATAAAAAGGTTGGAACCAAAAAAAAAGAAAAAAAAAAGAAGAAAAAAAAAGAACAAAAATGTCAACAAAGGGTATTGAAAGAAAAAGGGCTATAGTCACCTAAAAGCATAAAGAAAAATGGAAAAAGGAATTTGAGTGGAAATTCAAAGTGTAAAAAGTTTCATGCTCTCTTAGTTCCTAGGGACTTAAGCCCAGTACCTTTGTATATCCTACCCTTAGCCAGGCCCGATTACAACCTTAAAAGACCTTTTGATGTTGCATGCCTATTTTCGTGGGAACCTTGATTGAGATGAAAATCAAATTCTTGGGAAGTGCTCTTGAAATGTGAATTGAGTGAAATGTTGATAGCCTAGACAAAAATTGAGCGAATGAGTGAAACACTAAATGCCCTTGGGAGGAAGGCAATTGTTTGAATTTGGTGATCTCCCTTTTGTGTGTAACTTGGATCCCTTGCTTAAATTGATGACTTCTTGAATGATGACGTTCTCAAATGTTTAGAGTGAATGCATGTGGGGATTGCTTTGTTTGAAAGGGGGGACATTGAAGGAAAAATTATCTTGATGAATTGCTTGAAATTTGTGCAAAGTTGATTGAATCCTTTAAGCTTGCCATGTCTTGAGTCTTTTTGAGTTTTAGTTTGCTTGGGGACAAGCAAAGTTTAAGTTTGGGGTATTTTGGTCAGCCTCTGGCTCGACTAGTTTTTAACTAGTAAGACAATAGGTTTTATTCGAGTTTAATCTCGTTTTCGCCCAAATTTGGATGTGATTGTCTTCAAGCAACATTTTGAGTCCTTTAAGTAGTTTTAGGTTAATTTAGCCAATTTTGAGTCAAATAAAACACTTATGGCTATTTCATTGTTCTCAGGTTAACTTAGAAGCCAAGGGAATGAAGAAACAGGGGAAATTTCAATCCTGGAGGTATTCACCCCGCGAGATTCTACTCGCCTCGCGAACCTGAGACCAGCCTGAACAGCAGAAAGTCCTCTTCTCTGTCTCGCCCCGTGAATCCACACCTCGCCTCGCGACCCTAAAGGCTGACTGTGCCAGAAAATGCAACTCTTTCTGTGTCGCCTCGCGAACCATGTCTCGCCTCGCGAGCCGGAAGACCAGAAGCCATCACGCCCAGGCCCTGATACTCATAACGAGCGTAATAAGAAGACTCTTCCATTCCTCGCCTCGCGAACCATTCTTCGCCTCGCAAGAAGTTCAAACGTTTCAGATTTCCTCATAAGATTCGCCTCGCGAGTGAGTGCTCGCCTCGCGAGAGGGCGCAGATCCTGAAAGTTATAAATTGTTGTTCTGGTAGATTAGGAGACACTTTTCATTATCCACTGTTTACAGATTTTCTGGTTGTATTACGTTTTTATGGAGAACTAATTCTCTTGGATTAGTCTACTGTAATCGGTTTCCACCGCACTTGAGGTTCTGTAATCCCCGTGTTGTTTGCTTTTCCCTTTTCAATACTATTCTATATATTTCTGTTTGCTTAATTCAGGATTGTATAGAGTTTGTGTTGATTTATTTCGGTGATGTTATGTTCCTATATTTAATCGCGTTTGCTTAATTCGCGTGTGTACAATCGTGTTTGCTTAATTCACGAGGGCTTCACCCCGTTTGCTTAATTCGGGAAATAGGAACATATATCTCGTAGTAGCGATTTCGCTTGTTAATTGTTGCTACAACCGAAAGGGGATTATAATCTGCTTAGGGGTTGGAATTTACATGAACCAATGATGGTTGGGAAACCGAGAATAGTAGATTAATCGTCTTTAGCTTATTTGATAATCCCTTAAATTGTTCTGTTTTTATTACTCTGTTTTTGCTTTGTTTTCCAATTGAATTTAAACCCCCCCCCCCCCCCCCCCAAACTGATTTTTGTGGTGAATAACAATTCAAGAGTCCTTGTAAGACGATACCCGAGTTGTCGCGCTCTACCACAATTTTTGTAAACCGCTCGCTTTTTGACCCGTGTGCGACAGCGTGTCAAAATTTCAATTTTGACACGCTGTCGCGCACGCGTCAAAAAGCGAGCGGTTTACAACTCGAGTATCGTCTCACAAGTACTCTTGGGTTGTTGTTAACAGAAAAGTCAGTTTTTTTTGGGAGGGAGGGGGGGGGGGGGGGGTTGGATTTGAAATTAAATAAAGAAAACAAAACAGAAAAACAATGCAAACTAAATGATTATCAGATAAGCTAAGCGATCAACCTACTGTTTTCGGTTTCCCACTATCATCTGTTCATATAAATCCAAGCCCTAAGCGGATTCTAAACTCCTTTCGATTGTAACATCAATTAACAAGCGAAACCGACGCTACGAGACATATGTTCCTAATTCCGAATTAAGCAAACGGATTAAGCCCTTCGTGAATTAAGCAAACACGAATTGAACACACGCGAATTAAGCAAATGCGATTAAGTTTAGGAACACACAATCATCGAAACAAATCAATATATATTCTATATAATCCTGAATTAAGCAAACAGAACATACAGAACAAATATTGAAAGAGAATAGCAATGAGTTTAGGAATTACAGAATCTCAAGCATCATGGAACCCGATTACAGTAGATCAATCCAAGGAGACTAGTTCTCCATTACAAAGGAAAAACAAAGCACTAAACCTAATTCACAACCGTCTCTGTCAAAAGAAAAGAAGATGAATCAGTTCTGCCCTAAAACAGACTATAAATACAGTTTCTGGGTTGCGGTCGCTCGCGAGGCGAAACATGTTTCGCGAGGCTAATCTTATGAACAGTCCTTCAGTGTTTGGATTTCTCGCAAGGCGAAACATGATTAGCGACGCGAACCAGAGAGGGTGACTGTTGCTGCTCGTGCTGGTCTTCAGGCTCGCGAGGCTAGCAGCCTCTCGCGGGGCGAAAACTCCAGAATTGCTTCTCTTTATTAACCTGAAAACAGGAAATAGTAGTAAGTGCTTTATTTGACTCTAAATCAACTAAATTAACCTAAAACTACTTTAGAGACTCAAAATGTTGCTTGAAGACAATCACATCCAAATTTGGGCGAAAACGAGATTAAACTCGAATAAAACCTATGGTCTTACTAGTTAAAAACTAGTCGAGCCAGAGGCTGATCAAAATACCCCAAACTTAAACTTTGATTGTCCCCAAGCAAACTAAAACTCAAAAAGGACTCAAACTTGACAAGCTTAAAGGTTCAATCAAATTCGCACAAATTTCATGCAATTTCAACAAAACAATTTTTATTCAATGTTTCCCCTCCTTTTGCAACAATGTAACCCCCACATTCATTTACTTTAAACAATTGAGAATTCCATCATTCATGCAATCATTAATCTAACCAAAGGATCCAAGTTACACACAAGAGGGAGATCACCAACTTCAACCAATTGCCTTCCTCACAAGGGTAATTAATGTTTCACTCATTCGCTCAATTTGTCTAGGCTAGCAACATTTCACTCAATTTCACTTTTAAGAGCACTTCCCATGAATTTGATTTTCATCTCAATCAAGGTTCCCACGGAAACATGCATGCAACATCAAAAGGTCTTTTAGAGGTTGTAATGGGGCCTGGCTAAGGGTAGGATATTCAAAGGTACCGGGCTTAAGTCCCTAGGAACTAAGAGAGCATGAACATTTCAACACACCGAATTTCCACTCAAGTTCCTTTTTCCATTTTTCTTTATGCTTCTGGGTGACTACAGCCTTTTCCTTTAATACCCTTTGTTGACATTTTTGCACTTTTCTATTCTTTTTTTTTCTTATTATTTTTTTTCTTTTTTGCCCTTGGCTCCAACCTTTTTTTTTTTCTTCTCAATCCTAGATAACACATCATATCCTTGTAGCCACCCCAAACTTAGTTTCTGGCAACCTGATAGTGTGATTTTACATCATGTTTTCTGTACACTTTTGCATGCATTTTTCATATAGATTAGGCATTCTTTATTTGATTTTAGTTAGATTTTCCCTTGGAACGGGTGAAGCGGTTTCTTGGTGTTGTTTTGCAGGAATTAATGTAAAAATGCTCAGAATTAGCCATGATGGAGCTTGGATGAAATAGAGCCTGAAAAGAGAAGAAATTGGGCCAAGCAGAATTCTGGAGATTCGCCCCACGAGACTGGATTCGCCTCGTGACCCTGAAAGCTGACTGTTCCAGAAAATGCAAGCATTTCTGGTTCGCCTCGCGAACCACGTCTCGCCCCGCGAGTCTGGAGACCAGAAGCCATCACGCCCAGGCCCTGATGCTCATCACGGGCGTATTTGAGAAGAACCTTTCGGTTTCGCGTCGCGAGAAACTCTCGCCTCGCGAGAGTTCAATTCTCTGAAACAACAGATTTTTAACATTCGCCTCGCGAGACATGTCTCGCCTCGCGAACGCGTACAGAACTGATTGGTATAAGTTGCTGTTTTAGGGCAGAAAGGGAGTTTTTTTGGAGTTTTTTTTGGGAGCTTTTGGTTAGGCACTTGGGAGCACTTGGACGCTGCTGCTAGACTAGGGTTCCAACCCTAGTAGGGGATGTTTTCCTTGCTCTGGGAATGGAAGAAGATTGGAGGATTCTTCTATGAGTGTTCTTCATCTCTTCTCCCCTTCTCTTTTGTATTCTCATTTTTTCATGAGTAGTTAAATCCCCTATTGTTGGGGTTAGATGTAGCTTTTCTGAACTTGTTTGTATTTGATTTGGTTGTTTTAATGCAAGTCTCTATTTCTTTATGAGTATGTGATTCTGTGCTTAATGCTTTCCTTGGCTTAGCTAACCATAGGAATGATATGTTGCTTTGATAGACAATTGACAGATTGATGTTAAGTCATGCTCATGAATCATATGCCAAGTAGTTCAAGAATCTAGACATAGGTGTTGGCTGCTTGCAATCTTGTAAGTCTTGACTTAATGCAAAATCTCAGATTATTCCACCTAAGACATTAGGGCTTAATTTGGGGTTTTAGGCTCATTCCACCTAAGACATTAGGGTTTGAGTATTTTAGAAAAGGCTTGATTGTCATTATTGAATTAGGGCTTGTGTTAGAAACCATTTCATTGCAATTAAGGGAGGATTAGTGTAGTCTAACCCTGACAATCTTAACCACATCTTTGTTTGCATACCAAGTGTTCGATAAAAGTCCAAAAAGACCCAAAATATTTTATTTCTTTATTATTTTATGATCTTTTCATACCTTAATTTAGTCTAGATAGTTGTTGAGTTTGTGAATTGGTAATTGACAACCGATCCCTGTGGATACGATAACCGGTCTTACCACCGTATTACTTGCTTGCGACGAGGTGCACTTGCCTTTATTCTAAAAACACGCAACAAGTTTTTGGTGCCGTTGCCGGGGATTGGTTTTGCCAATATCATTAGTATTAAATAAGATAACTAATTTAGACATTTTTATTCTTTTTTATTTTTCTGTATATATTTGATCTTTTTGTTTTGAGTTCTGTTTTTGCAAGGTGGACGAAAGTCATGGAAAATTTTTATTATCCACCTAATGAGGAAGCTTCTAGTCATATTTTGGAGGATAACTTGTGTTGGGAAGACGATATAAATTTGGGAGAATTCTTCGAGGAGTTTTCTCTATCTCATAATATTCCACCACGAGTCGATCCTATGACTAGTGAGCTTATATATATATACTCCAAGGAGGATTGGGAAACCTTTTTGTCATATTTACCACCTCCACCACCGTGTATTGTGATTCCCATAGAGCCACATGAAGCAGAAGTTGAGCAGAATCTGGTTGTGGGAATGGATCAAATTGAAGATGAAGTGGTGGCGGTAAGTGAACCACAACAAGAGGAATTACCTTCCACAAACCCTTGGGAAACAACAAGTGAGGAGGCAGGGCATCTGGAAAGCATTCCTTCCACCATGCTTGCTGAGCAATCTGATTTTACTGCATTAGAAAAATATGTTGGCTTGCATGCATGTGTGGACACTGGTAAGTTAGCCCCTTCCACTTGTATGTCACACTTCCTCGTGAAAACACCACTTGACCCGAGAGGAAGTGAGTTCATAATTGTAGAGGTCAATGGAGTTTTCACACATTGGCTAGGAGGAAGAAAGGTTGGAGTCATATTGCTTCTACAATTGCCACTCCATAAACCATGGGATCCGGGAGGAGGATCTCACATCTTGAGCACCCCTTGGTCCTTATACCACAAGTTATGGGATCCAGGTGGATGCTTTTCAATAAGTCAAGCTAGTGACGTTAAAGAAGCGCTTATTGGGAGGCAACCCAATTTTTCTTTTCCTTTTTCCTTTTGTTTTTGACTTTTAAACTCTTGAATAATTTGAGAAGATCAAGAGTTTTCTTCTATTAATAAATTTGTTAAGTGTTTTCAGGCTAATAAAGAAGGAGAAACAAAAAGGGGTAGGGAGAAACAAAGCCAGAAAAGCAAAGTCAGCACCCGATACCGCCTCGGTAAGTCGTTCCAATTTTTCTTTCCTCTCTCCAACTTGATTGTTTACATTGGGGACAATGTAAATTTTTAAGCTTGGGGTAGGGGTATTTTGCATTTGCATTTTGCATGTTGCATTCATATAGCTTTGCATGATCACACAATTAGATTGCCCTTGTTTAGATGTTGCATCCAATTGTGAGAACTAAGTGTCAAATAACTTGAGATAGTGAATTTTTGAACCCAATTTTTTTATTCTTGTGATATGGCTGCAACTAAAAAATGCTTGAGATAATCTTGGATAGTTGATAATTAGCATATGGTTCTATAGATTTGTGTTTTTCATTGATTCTTGAACTATGAAAATGTGAGATTTTGAGCCAAAAGGGTACTCACTAAATTTACCCCATTCTTTGTGTTAGAGTGTTACTCCTCTTGGATTGTTTTTCTCTAGAACTTGACTTGAAACCGTTTTGAAGCTTGAAAATTTTTGAAAACATTTTTTTGAAAATGATTGAGGCAATAGGTATTTTTCTGGCCTTCTGAGCTTTGAATGACTAAATGCTACCCCTTAGTTGCCCAATTTTGAGCCTACATGAAAAAAAATGCTTTTCTTGGTACCCTGAAATATGTGGATGAATGATGCTTGATAAGGGACCTTCTAAAGTATTACAAAAGGGTAAAAAGGTAGTTGAAAATTTTTTGGGATGAAAGAATCAGAAAAAAAATTAATTCTCTTGAGTTGAAAAATATCCCCTTCTCCAGGCAAAAGAAAAATAAAAGAAAAAAAAATAAAAATAAAAAATATATAGAGAAGGGGATGACAAAAAGAAATGAGAAATAAAAAGAAAAAGAAAGAAAATAAAGGTGGAAAAGTAAATCGAAAACCCAAGAAGGTATTTTAGAAGGTGTCATGTGTTGAAATGTTTGATATTTCGTGTAGCCTTTTGACATTTCCTTTTCTTGATTTCCCCACCTAACGATTAATCCCATGGCCACGTTACAACCGAAGTGAAAGGCCTCTTGATTCTTAATTGTTTTCATTAATAAAGTAGAGATTTGGTTGATAGTCAAGCCTATGGTAGAATTCATTCCTTGAGGAAAATTGAGCGAAATGTTAAATATCCCTAAACACTAGAGTGAGGTGAGAAAAGAGAGCCAAGCAAATGAACAAGCTTGGGGTGAGCTTCAGGTGAGAAAGAGTGCCCGAATCAGTGAGAATATGAATTTAGAGAACCTAAGCCTCTAATTGGACTTGAATTGATTATCTCTTGCTGAATTGTTTGAATTGCCTATTACTTGGATCATTTACTCGGGTTCTTAGTTCACTATCTATGTTTTGTTTTCTTCTACTGGCCTTAGTGATTGCTTGAGGACAAGCAATTGAATAAGCTTGTGGTGATTTGATAGTGTGATTTTACATCATGTTTTTTTGTACACTTTTGCATGCATTTTTCATATAGATTAGGCATTCTTTATTTGATTTTAGTTAGATTTTCCCTTGGAATGGGTGAAGCGGTTTCTTGGTGTTGTTTTGCAGGAATTAATGTAAAAATGCTCAGAATTAGCCATGATGGAGCTTGGATGAAATAGAGCCTGAAAAGAGAAGAAATCGAGCCAAGCAGAATTCTGGAGATTCGCCCCGCGAGACTGGATTCGCCTCGCGACCCTGAAAGCTGACTGTTCCAGAAAATGCAAGCCTTTCTGGTTCGCCTCGCGAACCACGTCTTGCCCCGCGAGTCTGGAGACCAGAAGCCATCACGCCCAGGCCCTGATGCTCCTCACGGGCGTATTTGAGAAGAACCTTTCAGTTTCGCATCGCGAGAAACTCTCGCCTCGCGAGAGTTCAATTCTCTGAAATAACAGATTTTTAACATTCGCCTCGCGAGACATGTCTCGCCTCGCGAACGCGTGCAGAACTTATTGGTATAAGTTGCTGTTTTAGGGCAGAAAGGGAGTTTTTTTTGGGAGCTTTTGGTTGGGCACTTGGGAGCACTTGGAGGCTGCGGCTGGACTAGGGTTCCAACCCTAGTAGGGGATGTTTTCCTTGCTCTGGGAATGGAAGAAGATTGGAGGATTCTTCTATGAGTGTTCTTCATCTCTTCTCTCCTTCTCTTTTGTATTCTCATTTTTTCATGAGTAGTTAAATCCCCTATTGTTGGGGTTAGATGTAGCTTTTCTGAACTTGTTTGTATTTGATTTGGTTGTTTTAATGCAAGTCTCTATTTCTTTATGAGTATGTGATTCTGTGCTTAATGCTTTCCTTGGCTTAGCTAACCATAGGAATGATATGTTGCTTTGATAGACAATTGACAGATTGATGTTAAGGCATGCTCATGAATCATATGCCAAGTAGTTCAAGAATCTAGACATAGGTGTTGGCTTCTTGCAATCTTGTAAGTCTTGACTTAATGCAAAATCTCAGATTATTCCACCTAAGACATTAGGGCTTAATTTGGAGTTTTAGGCTCATTCCACCTAAGACATTAGGGTTTGAGTATTTTAGAAAAGGCTTGATTGTCATTATTGAATTAGGGCTTGTGTTAGAAACCATTTCATTGCAATTAAGGGAGGATTAGTGTAGTCTAACCCTGACAATCTTAACCACATCTTTGTTTGCATACCAAGTGTTCGATAAAAGTCCAAAAAGACCAAAAATATTTTATTTCTTTATTTTATGATCTTTTCATACCTTAATTTAGTCTAGATAGTTGTTGAGTTTGTGAATTGGTAATTGACAACCGATCCCTGTGGATACGATAACCGGTCTTACCACCGTATTACTTGCTTGCGACGAGGTGCACTTGCCTTTATTCTAAAAACACGCAACACAACCCTTCTCTTGCCATGCTTCCATTCTCTCCTAATCCTAAGATCGGGTTAACACGGTTTTTCCAGATTTTAGGCTCATAACATCAGGTCATCAAGAAATAATAGGCTAATTAGGCTCAAAAGGGCTAACTAAGGAACATGCATTAGGGACTGGTTCAATTTAGGCCAAGTAGTAAATTCAAAGAAAATTGCCTAAATCATCTGATGCAAACACATAAACATGCAAACCATGAAGAGACTCAAGCAAATTCAGGAAAGTGCATCTCAAAAGTGATTCACACAGTTAAAAACATGTTGGAGGCTCAAATCCTCACCTGGACATTTTTCGCAAATTGTTTGACCGAGATTCAATCCCTAGTGTGTGCATCCCTTCACCCCAAACTTATCATAAATCATGCAATCATAATGAAATATCTCAAAGTTCAATTTTCAATTTTTCAATGGGGATCAATTTTCAATTTTCAAAACCTAGGGGGAAAATCATAAATGGTCAACACATATCATGCAATCTATCTATGAAAATTCAACAAAACCCAATCAAACTTGCCGACACAAGACCCACACACAAGCTCTTGAGCTTCTCAAATTATTCAAGAGCTAAAGGAAAACAAAAGAAAAACAAAGAAAAGCAAAAACTAACAAGAAAATGAAAATAAACCAAAGAGAAAGGGGTAAGAAAACTCATTGAGGGGCTTCCGCCTGGATCCCATTGCTTGTAGCATAAGGCCCAAGTGATGGACAAAGAGTGGGAGTTCATTACATGGTCCCATAACTTGCAGTATGAATACGACAGTGAGCGCTTGACAATTATGGTGACCTCCTTGTCAATAAAGTCCTCCCAATAAAAATGGGGTTCAACCTCTTGGACTGGCCATAGTGTCTTCATATCCAAGGGTGTAAAATCCAGAGGCTTGAACTCCATCGCCGGTGGTTCCACAGTGGGAGGTGGCAAACGGGTAGAGAGTGTTACTGGTGCTGCTTCAACTTCTGTATGAGCTCCATTCACTGTACTGACAAATTCATCACCTGCTATACATGCAGAAATCTCAGCACACACCATACAAAGGTTAGTGTTAGTACAATCAGTACATATGGTACAATAAACTGAATCAGAAAAAGCTCGAATGTCTGGAAATTCAACACACAGTTCATCCATCCCATCACATTCAACACATGCATATGAATTAATGGAATCATCTAACTCCAAAAGTTCTTCATCATCCTCAAGCATGGTGAAGCAGATGTCCTCCTGATCCTCACTTTCTATATGAACAGGACCCTCAACCTCATGCGTCTCGTGTTCCATATGGACGGTTTGCTCCTCATAACCTAAAAAGGATGAGCTTTCAAAACATGCTACACAAGAAGCAAAGTCATTACAATCAGCACATGAAGTATAAGAGATAGAATCAGGAAAGGTGTGAATATCTGGGGGTTCAACACACAGTTCATCGATAGAAGTATTCTTGACATTATTATCAAAATCATGTTCAAAAAAAGTATTGTCAAGAACATCTATTTGTGAATCTGTATGTTCCTCAAGGAGATGTAGAGTTTGCAGTGTAGCCAAGGCGGAAACGATGTAAGCATTTTGAGTGGCAAAATCTTGACGACTTGCCTCCATCCTCTGTTGAAATTCAAGATTACTTGCTTCCATCCTCTGTTGAAATTCGAGATTGTTTGCTTCCATTTGTTGAGTGTTCTCGGCCATTTGTTGTATCAGAGAAGCTAACTCAACCAGGCCGCCTTGATCTCCACCATGTTGTCTAGGATAATCATTCATTCCAAGCACGCCAAAATCACTACTAAACTCATAACCTCTAGCAAGGTTAGGATAATATATGCATGGCTCATAATCAACATAAGGTACATAATCTTGCATATCGTTATCCATGGGAGGTACTACGATTCATAACCAGACAAAACAGCCATAACTAATTCAGCAATGCAAATATTTTTTTTTATTTAATTTATGTTAATAACAACAAGAGTCCCCGGCAACGGCGCCAATTTTGACACGCTGTCACGCACGCGTCAAAAAGCGAGCGGTTTGTAAAAATATGTAGCAAGGGGGCGACAACTCGAGTATCGTCTCACAAGGACTCTTGGGTTTTTGTTAACAGAAAAGTCAGTTTTTTTGGGGGGGGGGGGGGGATTTGGATTTGAAATTAAATAAAGAAAACAAAACAGAAAAACAATGCAAACTAAATGATTATCAGATAAGCTAAGCGATCAACCTACTGTTTTCGGTTTCCCACTATCATCGGTTCATATAAATCCAAGCCCTAAGCGGATTCTAAACTCCTTTCGATTGTAACATCAATTAACAAGCGAAACCGATGCTACGAGACATATGTTCCTAATTCTGAATTAAGCAAACGGATTAAGCCCTTCGTGAATTAAGCAAACACGAATTGAACACACGCGAATTAAGCAAACACGATTAAGTTTAGGAACACACAATCATCGAAACAAATCAATATATATTCTATATAATCCTGAATTAAGCAAACAGAACATACAGAACAAATATTGAAAGAGAATAGCAATGAGTTTAGGAATTACAGAACCTCAAGCGTCATGGAACCCGATTACAGTAGATCAATCCAAGGAGACTAGTTCTCCATTACAAAGGAAAAACAAAGCACTAAACCTAATTCGCAGCCGTCTCTGTCAAAAGAAAAGAAGATGAATCAGTTCTGCCCTAAAACAGACTATAAATACAGTTTCTGGGTTGCGGTCGCTCGCGAGGCGAAACATGTTTCGCGAGGCTAATCTTATGAACAGTCCTTCAGTGTTTGGATTTCTCGTGAGGTGAAACATGATTAGCGAGGCGAACCAGAGAGGGTGACTGTTGCTGCTCGTGCTGGTCTTCAGGCTCGCGAAGCGAGCAACCTCTCGCTGGGCGAAAGCTCCAGAATTGCTTCTCTTTATTAACCTGAAAATAGGAAATAGCAGTAAGTGCTTTATTTGACTCTAAATCAACTAAAACTAGTCGAATAAAACCTATGGTCTTACTAGTTAAAAACTAGTCGAGCCAGAGGCTGATCAGGTTGTTCCCCTCCTCTCTTACTGGAAAGGTAAAAGCATGGCTGAAGGAAGTGCCCGCCAATACCTTGTCGACTTGGGACCAACTGGAGCAGGAATTCTTGGAGAAATTCTTCCCTCCATCCAAGATGGCTTACCTACGAACCCAGATCACCGGCTTCTTCCAAAAGGACGGAGAATGCTTATCCGAAGCTTGGGATCGCTACAAGGGACTGCTAGAGTCTTGCCCACATCATGGACTCGAGAGGTGGTTGTTAGTGCATACCTTCTACGACGGATTGGATTACTCTTCAAAGGTGTCACTTGACTCCGCAGCTGGTGGAACCTTTATGAATAGGCCTCTGACTGAGGCATTCAACATAATTGAAAACGTGGCCACCAACTACCACCAATGGGGTTCAGAAAGTGGTAATAACCCGAAAAAGATTTCGGGGGGTAAGTTTGAAATGAATAGCACTGATCTTATTATGTCTAAATTTGACTCATTGAATTAACGGTTTGATTAGCTTGAAAAAGCTAATATGAGTTCAATAGGTGCTACTAACATTATTTGTGAGATTTGTGGGATGCAGGGACATGACATAATGGGGTGCCCACAAGGTATTGCTGCTGGATCTGGTGCTTCGGGGGAACAAGTGAACTCTTGTCACAACTTCTATGACACGAACCCGAAGTTGCCAAACTATGTTCCCCCAAATTCTTACAATCAAGGAAGGAAGAACAACCCTTACCTCTCCTATGGGAACTACAACAACACCTTGAACCACGAATTCCAGGAAAGCCAAGGTAATAGGAAAACCGCATCGGGGTATCCTCAGGTACAAAAGTCTAGACTCGAATCTCTTTTGGAAAATTTTGTTGAAACTCAAACAAAACAAAATGAAGAGTTTAGGCAGCAAGGTAGGGCAGTCAATGAGGCAATAAAAGAGTTAGCATCTAAGGTAGATAACTTAGCCATCCATAATAAGATGTTAATTAGAAACTCAGATTGCCCAACAAGCTAGTACATATTCTAGACCTAAGGGTACGTTCCCGGGACAACCCGAAGTTAATCCCAATGACCATTATACTTAAGGGATGATAAGCTTGGGGTGGTTGAGAAGGATGTGAAAGTGAGGAGGACATGAGCGAAGATGAAGAGATAGAGCCAAAGTATGTCCCCCACCACCTTACCAACCCCCAGTACCTTTCCCACAAAAGTTGGTCAAGAGAAAGCAAGTGAAGATAGAAACTAAGAGCTTAATTGAGGAGCATAAAGACATGATAAAAACTAATATGCCTCCTAAACTAAAATATCCAGGAAGTTTCTCTATTGCTTACTCAATTGGAGAGGTGAAAATAGACCAAGCCTTATGTGACTTAGGGGCCAGTGCGAGTTTAATGCCGCTCATTATCTTTGAGAGGTTGGGAACCAAGGAATTGAGTCCATCCAAATTCTCTTTAAAATTTGCGGATGGCTCAACTAAAACTCCTCTAGGCATACTAGAGAATGTTCCCATAAAGGTAGGGAAAATATTCATCCCTACCGATTTCATGGTGTTGGATATGAACGGGAATTTTAAATTCCCTATCATTCTAGGAAGGCCATTCTTGGCCACAGCTGGAGCGATCATAGACGTAAAGAATGGCAAACTCTCTCTGAATGTAGAGGAAGGTAGGGTAGACTTTGATTTGACTAACTCATATAACAACCCTCCTTTTGAGAGTCATGTGTTCAGGATCGATATAATGTCTCCAGAGGTGAAGGAAGAGCTTAACATGGAAGCGACTCTGAAGCTTTGCAAGACAAATGATACACCAAATGGTGATGAAGTTGGAGTTGCTCATCATGTGGAAACAAAACTTCCGCCGGGAGGGAGTAAGGCCATGAAACTCAGAGTGAAAAGAGCAAAGCGAAAGCGCAATTGGCCATATGAGCAAAATCGGCTCTTTGAAGGACTCCCATGGAAGAGAAGTGTTCTTGCACTTCTAGGCCCAGCCGACCCCTGTTGATTGAAAGGACTATGGTCAAGCTTAGGACCGTAA